>JAVIWB010001520.1:0-22257 GCA_031893035.1 Dermolepida albohirtum | reverse complement strand
ATATAATAATCGAAATGTATAACATACAGTTAAACCAATAAATATAAAGAAAATAATATAAATATATATATATTAAATAAGACATTGATAAAACTTCTAAAATTAAGTCCTTCGAATAAAAAGCACAAGTTAAAGGTATTTGTAAAACTAAACCACCTATATATCGAATATCTTGATAACCTCCTACATTATGAATTATACACCCAGCACATATAAATAACAATGCCTTAAACAATGCATGAGTCAGTAAAGGTGGGTTTACACTATGCATAGATGAGTGGCGCCAGTAACAATTGCGCCAGTAAATTTAAGTTGCGTGTATAAACATCAACTGGCGTACAAGTCAAAGTTTTGACTTGTACGCCAGTACACTAATCTATGCATAGTGTAAACCCACTTTAAATGAAATAGTGCCAACTTATACTCCCCTAATGCTAAAATAGCTATTATTGGACCTAATTGACTTAAAGTTGATAAAGCAATAATTTTCTTTAAATCAAATTCAAAATTAGCACCCAACCCAAGGAACAATTTTTAAATTTCGCGGGTGTTTTAAGTTGCCCAAGGAAAAATAACTACATCTAAAATTATATTTTATTTTATTACAGCATGAATATTAATAATTAAGGTGTATATTTCAAAATCAAAATTAAAACGAAAACCGTACGCATTAAAAACATGTTATTTCCTAATTTCTTGAATGAATTGAAATCATAGCTAACCTTTATTTTTACTACTACCAACTCAAAACTTCCGCGTAATTTAAAAATTGTTCCTTGGGAATCCAGCTATAAATATAGTTATAGTACCAATAAATAGTAAAAATAATATTATTGACCTAGTTAAAGCATAGTTAAAACGAATTAATAAATAAACTCCAGCAGTAACTAATGTAGAAGAGTGAACTAAAGAAGAAACAGGCGTAGGAGCTGCCATTGCAGCAGGCAATCAAGAAGAAAAAGGGATTTGAGCACTCTTTGTTATTGCTGCTAAAATAATCAACATAATAATATTTATCTCAAATGACTCCTTCATATAATCTACATAATAAATATAATTAAATCTTCCATATCTTATTATTCAAGCAATAGCTATTAATAATGCTACATCACCAATCCGATTTCTTAAAGCCGTAATTATTTCAGCATTATAAGATTTTACATTTTGATAATAAATCACTAAGCAATAAGACACTAAACCTAATCCATCTCACCCTAATAAAATCCTAATTAAATTAGGATTAATGATTAATAAAACTATTGACAAAACAAATATACCTACTAATATAATAAATCGATTAATATAAATATCCCCAGCTATGTACTCTTCTCTATAAAAAATCACTATAGAAGAAATAAATAACACACGTTATAAACAACATAGACATTCAATCTAATAAAATAGTTATTACAATACTAACAGAATTAAGCGTTAATAATTCAAATTTTAATATTAAACTATAATCTAAAACCATTAACAAAATACTTCTAAAAAATCTAATAATTCTTAATATTAAAAACATAATATAATAAACAAAACAAATAGAAATTACTTAAAGTAACGTATTACATCCTTAATGCCACAAATCGATATTTTATAATCAAACTATTTAAATTAGAGTCATAACACATAATACTCCCTCTTTAAAATTAATAAATTTAAAGGTAATCAATGATAGTAATAAATACTACTTGACTATAAGAATATAAATAAAGAGAATACGCTGCTCTAAAAAAAGATATTAATATTAAAAATACCATAGTTAAAGTATTTCAACCAACTAAACTATTAAATAATATAATTTCACCTGCTAAATTTAAAGAAGAGGGAGCTGCCATATTACTACATCTAAATAAAAACCGCCATAAAGCTATCTTAGGTATTAAATTAATCAATCCCTTATTAAAAATAATCTACGACTTATCGTACCCAAGCAACAATATCGTCATCTAACAAAGTTTCAGTACACATAACATTCTCATCGATACCCACATAGTCTTCAAAATTAGCATCCATTTCCACAGTTAGAGGTAGACCATCACCATTATTTTCAACATTATCAAGATCAGTTCTCTTTAGCCACTCACTTAACGGGATTTCATCATCATCATCGAATTTGTTTTGATGCTTAAGAAATCCTGCATGTTTGAAACAATTTGTTAGTTTTTGCTGTGACGTTTTGCCATGCCATGTGAATACAGTTCACTGCATCAAGAAGACTAATACGACTGCCTTCTGCACTGCTATTAATCATTATTTTTGAAAGAAGAATTCGTCGATAATTGCTCTTCAAACTGTGGATAACGCCTTGATCCATTGGTTGTAATTTCGAACTGGTATTACGAGGTATAAACACCAATTTAGTCAATTTCAAATTCTTTACCTCAGGGTGCGCTGGACAATTGTCTACTAGTAATAGAATTTTTCTCCTTAATTCATTATCCCAATCTCTCTATTCGTTACAAAAAATATCTGACGTCATCCATGCTTTTTTATTAGAACTGTATTTTACAGGCAATCGTTTGCCGCAAAAACAACGTGGATTTTGGGACTTGCCAATAATAAGTAACTTCCTTTTTTCTGTGCCTGTAAAATTTGCTCCAACCGAAACAGTGAGCCTTTCTTTTGATAGTTTTCCACCAATGCAACTATCGTCTTTAAATTTCAATGTTGTGTTGGGCATTAGCCTGTAGAATAGACCCGTTTCATCTGCATTGAAGATGTCGTGGTCTTCATAATTTTGTCGTATGTTGGGCCATTTATTTTGCAACCAATCATCTACTACTTCCATATTAACTGACGCTGCTTCGCCTACAACTTTTCCACTGTTGATATAGTGGCGTTTTTTAAATCTTTCGATCCAGCTTCGACTACATTTGAAATCGCTATCTTCCACTTTGCTTCCCAAGTCTTCTGCTTTTGTTTGCAGTAAAGCACCGGTAATCGTCGCATTCTCACCTCTTTGCTGAGAAAACCATAACAAAAGCCCTTTATCCACTTTATCGTGAGCTGATTTTCTAATTTTTTTGGCATTAAAATTTTTTTGTTCATAATAATTCTTGAGTTTTTATCTTTTTCTTTCCAAATCATACAAACCGTCGACTTGTTTAAATTCAGATTCTTACACACTTCAGCTTGTTTTAAACCACTTTGTAATTTTTTAATAATTTCATACTTTCTTTCTAAAGTGAAAGCTTTGCGCTTTTGTTTTTGATTATCACTTGGCGCCATGTTTGTAAACCCACAAGCTACAATTGGTAAATACTGTAACACGAACGGACAATGTAACGTGACTAATTTGTGAGACAGACTGAAGGGGAAGGACTGACAGGCACCGCGTTTTTGATGTAACGGAGTTTTCGGGGGATTCCCCCCACATTGTTTTCGGTTGAAACGTAAAATATGGTTCATTATATGCGAAAGTTCAATATATGCGAGTTCATTACAAGCGAAAAAAAATACATTGAACTTAAGGGACGATTTATTTGGCCATCTAAAACGGTTTATAATAACCGAGAATTCAATATAACCGGGTTCATTATAAGCTGTCTCTACTGTAGTGTCCACGCCCTGCCTCTCTAATGTAGTTAACGTTTCCGTAATAAAGTCAAAATTCGCTTTGATAAATGCCAGTTGTTGATTTAATGTAGAAATATTTAAAATATTTTTACACTCTTTAATAGTTGCGGAATCATCAGAAAATTTTGACACTAACACTGCAATATCATTCAAATAATTTACATAAAAAAATGCAGCCTCTAGCCACGTACCCCACCTCGTAATTGGGGTGAGGTGACAAAGGAGTATTAGGTAAACTGTCTTTGTACACTTGTATTTGGAGGGGTGCTTTTACAAATATTTTCTTTCTATTGATTAAACAATTTACATCTGGATATTGGTTACGAATTTCTTCTGCTATTCTATTCACGCCATGAGCTAAGCATGTGACATGTATCATTTTTGAATAAAATACTTTTAGAGTAGTGTAGATTTGGTCATGTATGTATGTAACAGCGTCTGACAACATCAATAAAACCTTTTCAGTGGGGACAGCATTGGGTAAATAGAAACTTGTTAATACTTCGTTTATAAACTGTGACATAGTTCCATTTAAATACGCTTGAACAGGAACGTTTTCACTCAGTACACCACAAGTTGACGATAAATCGGCCACAAGTATCAGTTGTTTCGTAGACTATAAAATAAATATAATTGTTTCCAATTTCACTCATGGTTTTTTCGAAAACATTGTTTATATATTTTTTTCTAAAGGTGCTTTCATCTGGTACTGGTCTACCACAATATTTCTCTAAAAACGCTTTAAAAGTTGGAATATTGGCACTAACAAAGGCTTCACATAAATCAAAATTGAATTCTTCTCTATTTTCACAGACTGATGCCGAAGAAATTGTTTCATTAAGCGTTAATTTCCGCGATTTTTCTATAAAAGCAACACCAGTCTTGATATTCAGATTCATTTAAGTTTTTTGTTAATTTTAAATGCAATTCATATAATTTTAATTCTAATCTACTTCTTTTACTGTACAGATATTTCATTTCCATTTTTAACCATTTCATTTTCGCATATGAAATGATTTTTTTGTATTTTGTACAATTTGATGTGACATTTACTTTAATAAATTTAGGAAAAACATTTCTACTTTTACTCTTCGCCATTCAAACGATGTTTACTGGACAATTTATATCTGCACTTATAAACTTAGCTTTACTATATATCTTATGAAATGTGTTGTACTCCAAAAGGTTTGATGCGGGAAGTCATCTGTAGTTGAATTTGATGGAGCCTGTGGTTGATTGACTTGATCAATAAGGTTGATATGTAACCCCTTTCCACAATTAACTATTTGTAAATTCTGTATACGCATTTCGACAACCAAGTTGTCATCATACAGCAGATAATTTCAATTTTTAGTGTCGCACCTTGTAAAACACCTGCAGAAGAAATTGTACAAAAATACACCTTTTCGTACGCGATCCGCACCGTTGCAAGTGTACATCTTCCATTTGCATACGGTGCAGGAACGTTTTCACTCAGTACACCACAAGTTGACGATAAATCGGCCACAAGTATCAGTTGTTTCGTAGACTATAAAATAAATATAATTGTTTCCAATTTCACTCATGGTTTTTTCGAAAACATTGTTTATATATTTTTTTCTGCTGCTTTCATCTGGTACTGACAACTTGGTTCTCTAAAAACGCTTTAAAAGTTGGAATTTACAAATAGTTAATTGTGGAAAGGGGTTATATATCAACCTTATTGATCAAGCGTTAATTGTTTTGTATTTTTCATTTTCTTCTTATATTTTGTATGCGATGCTGTAGCAATATGTTGTGTAATTTGAATTTTTTGTCATATGGAATCTATTAATTCGAAAACTGTTTTGGTACCAAATACAAATAAAAAATAATGTAAAGTAAACTTACTGTTTTGCTGCAACATCGACAAAACACCCTGTTTAAATTTAAATAAAGTCCTGGATAATCCTTTATCCATGTAGCTATCAAAGACTGTGTTGGTGGCATTATTACTTCGTTTTAAAAACGACCGACCCCTAACAAATCCAAAATGAAACTGAAAGACAGCCGATGGCAGTGGGACTCGTAGTAAAACGTAGAGAAAATAGGGGAATCCAAGTTTTTGCCGATGCGATACCGGGCGGTTTGTAAAATGTAGGGCAACCCCAGTTCTCAAAATGCAGTGTGGGCAATATTTGCTTTATTTAATTTAACAAAAAATTTTAATTATACAAATATGCAAGTATATGCATTTTATTCTGATTTATGCATCAATTTCTGAAAATATGCGAAATATGCAAAATGAAAATCGGTTTTTTACATTTGTTTTTGTTTAATTCGTGTAGATACGAGAAAAATTTCTTGACACATCGATATTATAGAAAATGCAAATGCATATAATTCCATGCTCTAATAATAACATTAATAGTAATTAATATTGTAAAATAGGCCTTTTCTTTCAATTCTATAAATGTTTTCTTAATAATTTTTATGTCATATGATACGTTATTTATAGGATATACCTTATTGGAAGATGTTAATTCTCAGTAAAGATGAGGTCTCACGAATGGAATTCTTCAGCCTTCAAAACTAGAAAATTAAGAAAATTGTATAAATAGGACTGGATGAATAGGCATGGTTTTCATCAATCTTTTCCGGGAATTGGGTATCGTACAATAATGTATTGATTTTTTTATTGTTATATCATATTAAGACCATATAAAAATTATTTAAAACTTAAAATGCATGTTTATTCCGTTATTAATATACTTTTTATTATTGATTTCTTGCATTTAATTAACTAATTTTAAATTTTTGCAACAGCACAAATTTTTCTCAAAATAATTCGAGTGTTCCTTCCCTTCTTTGATTTTTCTATAGCCTCGATCTTTTTAAAATTTATATTTTCATATTTGTTATCTGACAAATTATGATGTATAGTAGTTTATAAGGCTAATTTTAAATATTTTAAATATTATAAACTGATTTTCGTACAAGATTAAACATCGGCAATTCTTAATACCAATTACTAAATTTGCAATAATCTCGATACTCTCTAAGTACCTAAAATAAGTAACATTTAATAGATTATGTATCCATCATATAAAGAATTGCGTCTAATTCAAAAATAAATTCTAGAATTTAATAAATTTTGAAAAATAGTTCTGTAATATTAAACTAGATAACAAATAATAATATAACTTGAACCTATTACATAATACACTATATAATTGGATTCATAAATGTTATTTAACAATTTAACAATCATAATTTAAAAAAAATTTCTATTAAATGAAATTGTTAATTAGACTAATATAAATAATATTAATTTATTATTATTAATACATTATACGTTCATTAGAACGAAATCTATAATTAAGGTTCATCGTCGATATTATAATATTCATGGGCACAGTAGAATATCTAAATAAAACATAATTTCGCAATGGCATCGAAAGTTTAATGAAAACGGAAATGTGAACGTTTACCGAGGTACGGCAAGGGGCACTGTGAAATCCAGAGTGTTCATTAGTGCGTTAAGCAACAACATTAAATTTGTCAGACAGAAGCGTCCAGCGAATTTTCACTACAGCTTAGGATTTAATCCAAACAAAATTCACATGGTCCAAGAACTTCAACCGCAAGATTTTGTAGAGATTCCCTTGCTCTTCTTATAGATAATCCAGAAGTTATAATTAATCTAATCATGTCATTTCCATTTGACAGGTTTTGTCAATTAGCAGAGCAGCCTCAAGCAATGACTCTATATTTCGAAAAAGTTACAGTGTGGTGCGGTGTGTCTGTTTGCTAAAATCTTGGTCCATACTTTTTCGAGGGTTAGACATTTACAACGCTATTTGGTAGTGATCGAGAATTTTGTGCCTGCTGAATTGCATAATTTAGGAAGGGACGCAGACAATAAATTGCTGTGGTTCCCACAAGATGAAGCTACAAATTATACAGCTTGAATCTGAAAAGTTTCCTTGTCGAAATAGGTTGGATGGATAAATTGGTCTGCAATGTTTTCGGATTTGATTGGCTGCGATTTTTTCTTATGGGGATATAAGTCTAAAGTATTTGCTATACCTTGTCTCAGAATAAGGAGTGATTCAAATATTGGGCCGAAACAGTACATATTTTTAAGAGATTTCATCGGTTCTTGAATAAAAAAAGTTTAATATGAATAAATGAATGCCAGATATCCGCCATTTTTCATAACCTTCCTGACCCAGAAAGAAAAACAAACAATTTTGAATACATGTAAAATGTTAACGCTGCAAACTGCACCAATGGGAACGACAGTAATTGTAACGAACATATCTGAAATGCTAAATAAGTTGTAGGTATTACTTCTCTAACAATATATTATAAGGAATGTATTCTAGGGTTGGCCAAATCCACTGTATATTGAGTTATCCAACAATATAAACAGACAGGTGAAGTCGGCCCTCCTAAAGAACGAGTAGGCAGGCATTCAAGGCTTCTAGAATTTGATGAATCTGTCAAAAGTACTGTATGGCAGATGGTGCATGGTTTCTTTTTTAAAAATGAACTTCCAACGCTTAATAAAATATTAGAAGAAATAACTAGAGATAAATCCATACCAAAAATGAGGTCGAGCATCTCTACACAGATTCTTGTACCTTATTAATTGCCAGTAAGTGTTAATGAAAAATTGTTCATGTTGTATCATATTCATATTTAATTTATATTTATTTCAGATATGTAAAGCGAAACAAGAAGAATATGCTAATAGAAAAGGATAAAGTTATCAAGTGGAGAAGAAAATATCTGACAACGATAAAACATTACAGAGATGAGGGAACCATTTATTATTTGTGTTGGAAACAGTGACAGTGGATCATATTGTCAAGCACAAGTGAATCCGATTAGTTGTACTACTGTTTCTATATTTATAACCTTTATTGCATTTTTGATGAAGTTTTATAATAAATTTGAACAGTAATTTATTTACAAATATATATATATATATATATATATATATATATATATATATATACATATATATATATACATATTACTTTTCTATTGAAACGAAAATTTCATGAAATATTTATTTTAATAATATTTAATATTAATTTTGGATAGGTTGTACATATTAATCCAAAAAGTAACGTTTGTACAATCATGCTTCCATTAAAATGTTTTTTTTCATTTATTTTTATATAATGAAGAAAAAAATTAATATTGTTGACAAACTACTACATTCACAACTATTTATGTTTCATTTTTAAGTTATATCACAGATTAAGTTATAACTAGATGCGACACTCACCAATATCATTTTTCATGCGCATGTGCCAAACGGCCATATTGTGAGGGGTGTCCGTACGTAAACAACAAAAACTTGGTTAGATCAAGATAAATCTCCAATTTTATTATCGTATTACATTTATTTTCATTTAGTTTTATTTTTCTTATGTATATTTATATTTTTAAGTTCATTGTACAGATTTACGTTTATAGGTTAGTTGTTAGGTTGTTTATAGTTGTTAAGTGTATTATTATTATTAAGAAAGCAATGCCGCGAGGTGGGACTTGGTGTGCGGTGCCGCGATGCAGTGAAAACAGTAAAAAGCAAACTTACAGCATGTTTCATTTTCCACGGGATCCTGATAGGTAGTACATATAACTGTGAATGCGAATTATTTTCTATAGCAATAAAATATGTTTTTCAGGCGCAAAGTATGGATGAGAAACATTGATAGAGAAGATTTATTAGATGTGAATTATGATAGAATAAATCACATGAAAATCTGTGGCAAACACTTCAAAAACAAAATGTTTTTAAACGATTTGAAGAATAGGTTGCATACGCATGCAGTTCCCACATTATTTTTACCAACAAATCTGTCTGTAGAACAGATCATTCCAACTGTAGATGCAGTAGAAGGTATTATTATCTATAACAGTTTCCTAACAGTATTATTTAAAATAACATTAGTCCGATAGCACGAAATTTTGTGCTTAATAGGAAGTTGTTAATGGAGTTGAGCGATACTTGATGAAAATCCATGGTAAATATTAAAATAAAAACGCAATGGTTGATTAAATTTTTAATTTGCATGACAAAACTTGTTGGTTACTTTTATCTCTCGATCTGCATTTAAGGCAGGGTTTTCACGTATTCTCACATTTTATTGTTCTATGTAATGAAACCTCAGTGTTGACAAAACAGCTGTCATGCAAATAAAAAAATTAACCGAAAATCAACAGTTGTGTATTTATTTTGATATCAATTAAATTGTGTTTGAGATTACTGATTATTATTTAAGAAAATAAACAAGTTATAAATTAGCAAAGTGTTTGAATCTTAAAATGCCTCATCATTCATTCTATAACTATATTTGTCAATTAGAAACATGTTTTCAGAGCAACTTTTGTAACGCTCTACAAGGAAAAATTGGAAATCGTTTAAAAAATAAGCTTGTCGAAATAAGGTTTTCACACCCATGTGAACATTTTCCTTATGAATATCTTTTACATCTGTTTATAAGATTTTGAATATTTACAAGTGTTAAATTTATCAATAGAGATTTGGTTTCTCAAAAAGGAAAAAATCGGAAATTTATAAAAGTTTCGCATTTATAATAGTTAATATGTGTAACATCAAAATAAAAATAAACAATATGTCTTTTTTTATATCTCATCCCAGACACTGGAATGAGATATTACTTACTTACCTGCAAATTATAGCAGCTATATCGTTTTTAAAATTGAAGAAAATTTAGTATTTAATTCTTTTAAATATCAAATAGGGGATATTTGCAATTTTTTTATTTACTCTTTCTTCATTTCTTACGTAAAGGTACTACCTTTAATGCTTTTTCAAAATATTTTCAATGATTTAAGTTGAATATTTCGCCATGCAAACGTCAATATCCTTTAAAACAAATATGCCGCGCTGCAGACACCCCTTGCAAAATGGCGGACCACGTTATGAATGGGCTCAAGGTCATGAAAATCGGCCCCGCAACATCAAAAGTGTCGCATCTGGTTATAGTCTAATCTGTGGTTATATATTCCACGTTTTAGCGGGATATTTGAATCACTCATTATTCTGAGACAAGGTATAACAAGCATCGAATATTGCAGGAGCTGAGAAACAACATAACCAATGAAATCAGAACAATCGGCCCCGATGTTTTGTAATCGGTTCCAATAATGCGAAAGGCAGATAGAAGCACATTTAACTAACGTGATTTTTTATAAATAACGTACATTTGGGATTTACATTGTGTATACAATATACAGTGAGTTCATTAATGATTGAGATGGAACCTTATGCAACCAAACATACACTATTGGTAGCCTTACATTCAAAATTCGCTAGACCCTAGAAATCTATAGTTTTAAAAAAATTATCCAACACACTTAATATGAAATTAAATCCAACTTACCGCTCTAACCACCAAAAAAATCAAATAAGGCAAAATGTCAAACAATTTAGTAGGGTTATAAAGAGAGATCTGTCACAATCTAGTTACAAGGATATTTCATACCAACTGTAATCTTTGTTGATGTATACTTGGTTGCATAATCCGTCTCAATCTTTATTGAACACATTGTATATATATATATATATAAATTTCTGCTTCGATTACTACCCTCGTATATATGTACATTAGATATCGATGGATGTATTGATAAACAAATGTAAATACTAAAATATCGACGATAGTTTGTGGGAATATCGATCCTTTTTGGAGTATCTTGTTTTAGACATTTCGATACCTAATGGAGGCTACGAGGACAAGTAGTGAGAATGGAAAAGAAAAACGAATTTTTTAAATACAAAATAATTTTTATTTTTCAATATATTCTCCTAAAAGAGCAATACATTTATTCCAACGGTGCTCCGATGCCCTTATGCCATCTCTAAAATACGATTCCGGAAGGCTTGCAAAATACTCATTTACGAAGATGATAAGCTCGTCGGTAGACGAAAATATCTTTCCACTTACTGCCGTTTTCAATTTTGGAAAAAGGTGGAAGTCGGAAGGGGATAGATCCGGCGAATAAGGCGCATGCGGTACGAATTGGAAATGCAACTCGTGGATTTTGGACATCGCAACTGTGCCGGTATGCGAGGGAGCGTTTGGTGAAACAGAATCTTTTTCTTTGCCATTCCTGGCCGTTTAGCACGAATCTCAACATTTAATTTTTGTAGAAGTTCTGCATAATATTGTCCGTTTATTGTGGCACCTTTCTGAAGGTAATCAATGAGCAAAATACCCTTTGAATCCCAAAAAATTGATGCCATCACCTTGCTTGCCGATAAAGTGGTTTTCGTTTTCTTTGGAGGTGCAGAACCACGTTCTAACCATTGTTTCGACTATTGTTTAGTTTCGGGTGTACTGTAGTGTATCCAAGTTTCATCGCAAGTAACAAATCGCCTACAAAAATCAACCGGATTCCGTTTATAAAGGTCCAAACACTCATTAGAAATGCGCAAACGAGTGAACTTTTGATCAGTCATAAGCAGTCTTGGCGCCCATCTTGCCGAAAGCGTGGTGTACGCGTTCTGTTGGAATGTTTACCATGTCT
This sequence comes from Dermolepida albohirtum, assembly GCA_031893035.1. Classification (NCBI taxonomy): domain Eukaryota; kingdom Metazoa; phylum Arthropoda; class Insecta; order Coleoptera; family Scarabaeidae; genus Dermolepida; species Dermolepida albohirtum. The sequence goes on along the minus strand of JAVIWB010001520.1, from coordinate 10,149 downwards.
GCTATCTCTCTCACGTTGAGTCGTCGATCTTGCGTAATAATATTATGGATTTTTATAATCATTTCCTTGGACGTCACGATTTTTGGTACTCCAGGGCGCGCTTCATCAACACAGCTTATTCTACCACGTTTAAATTCATTTACCCATCTACTTATTGTGGCGGATGATGGAGCAGATTCACCTAATGTTTCCTGTAACTCATCTTTTATATCGGTAGCTTTCATACCCTTAATTACGAAGTATTTAATCACCGCACGATACTCTGCTTTTTCCATTTTAACAAAACGACGTGTTGCTTCTTTTTCAATCAGCTGTCAAAAATAAACTAATCAACCGATTTATCTAAATATCGGAATGTAAACATATAAATAGGCAATCTAAATTACAGTGGATTTGTTTTACCAATTAGAGCGCCACCTCACTACTGATCAAACTATCCTTGTATGTCGATATTTTAATTGTACCATATGGAGGTTGTGTATGTTCAGAATAAGTTAAAAATATATTTACTGTAAAGTGAGTCCATTTATAGTGTTTGTTTAATCTGCCATTTGTCAATGTTGTTGGTCGGTCATTTGCGGTTTTTTATTTTTATAAATTTTTGCATTTTTGTTAGAAATATATTTATACAAAAACATTGGCACAATGCTATTTACTATACAAGAAAATCATATTGGAGCTATTTATTTATCAATTACATGATAAAATAATTTGTGGTTATTTTAAATAGGATAGGACTCTGCTACATATGTACTGTTCAAGTACGTAGGTTCAATTCAAGTTCAATTACTTGAAAAAATTTTATGATAACTACATCAGTAAAGATTTATGGCCAGCAAATTTGTCAAATCACCAGATTTGACATCCTTAGATTACTTCCTCTTTGGATATATGAAGGGTGCAGTATTCAAGAATAGACTTCATAGATTAGATGAGCTGGAAATTAACAATTTTGGAAGCAGAATGATATACAGAGCTGTCTTGAACAAAAAATCATTTGCCACACATATTGTAATGCGCAGTTAATTGTTTTAAACAACTTTTAACACATTTTTTTCTTATTCATTCAAAAAAAATTTACTGTTTTGTAAACTAGCAAAATATGTAAATTTTCTGAAATAAGAATGCAATATTTTAATAAAACTACGTTATACAAAAACACTGCGCTATTAAATTGATAATTATTCTTTATGGTTAACTTCTGTCAATTATTTTATGATTATAAAACTAAAATTACGCAAAGAACCAATATTAAGATAATGTCAATCTGTTCTCTGTTGCCAACTGCGGACAGATGTTATTCCTACGTACGCGCGATGTTATTCCTATGCCCGTCCGTTCTTCCCTAACACCCTCCGTCTCGCCTCGCCTCGCCTCGCTCCATCCATCCATCCACCCGACCGACCGACCGACCGACCGACCGACCGACCGACCGACCGACCGACCGACCGACCGACCGACCGACCGACCGACCGACCGACCGACCGACCGACCGACCGACCGACCGACCGACCGACCGACCGACCGACCGACCGACCGACCGACCGACCGACCGACCGACCGACCGACCGACCGACCGACCGACCGACCGACCGACCGACCGACCGACCGACCGACCGACCGACCGACCGACCGACCGACCGACCGACCGACCGACCGACCGACCGACCGACCGACCGACCGACCGACCGACCGACCGACCGACCGACCGACCGACCGACCGACCGACCGACCGACCGACCGACCGACCGACCGACCGACCGACCGACCGACCGACCGACCGACCGACCGACCGACCGACTGATCCACCTACCCACCCACCCACCCACCCACCCACCAACCAACCAACCATGCATTCGTTCGTTCATTCATTTATTCATTCATTGTATAAGTATATACATATATTAAACCTACATATAGTAGTAATTTACTATTTAACGATAATTATTTATACAATTAATTATTATAAAACATAATATAAAAGGTTAGTATTTTCCACATACAGCACTTTTATTTAAGTTAAAGTTTGTGTTGTTTCAAAATCACTCTCTTTTTCACTAGGTGTTAGAAATAATATGTTAGCCGATATAATAACTGGAAAATTAATTTCTTCATAGGTTAGCAACGTTACTTCTTCTCCCTTTTCCAATGGCAAGTGCTTTATGCCAGAACAATGACAATATGTAATTTGATGCTGTTCATTAAGTGCATATACTGTTACTCTAATATCCACATGTCTAATAGTCTGCAAACTTAAAAGTTGCTCAAATTCTGGCCGATGATTACGTTTAACAGTTAAACTATGTTCATCTGCAATCATAACTAGATCAACACCATAATGAAAGCCTGTCCAACGCCACATATGTTTTTCCTTGGATTCTAATGTTCTTCCACATCGTAAACTCATTTTAAGAAAAGTTTCGTCACTACATTCAGTTGGTCCTTTTTCTTCGTTTTGGTTTATCTTCAAGGTAGCTCGCCATTGTTTTAAAATAACATTGTGTATCCAAGCATGCGGAAGAATATTATCTTTAAAAAGTAATTCAACATCCATATAATGTGATATCAAATGCTGGAGCCTTAAGTTTTGAAATACACAAACATAATTTTGTCCTTCTTGAGTTAATAGAAATGGCATTTCATGTGTTCGTGATATAAAATAATTTGATATATCTTGTGCTAATATTTCCTCTTCTGGATGTAAATGTAAGTACATCCACTGAGTTAATAATACATATAAAGTAATTTCCGTTTTCATGACACACAAATCAGGGTGTGACACAAGCTTAACCATAAGAGATATTGGAATACTACGTAACTTTTCTATTTGATTTAAATTGTAGAAATATCCCGTTAAATTGATTAAAAACCATCTCATACAATTATCTTTCAGTTTATTGTCACCATATTGACATCCAGCAATATAATAATCCAGAGCTGTTTTTGAATTAATTGTTTCTAACATTACTTCACGGCACTTGTCAATTATTCCATCTAATTGAAACATAGTTGCTGTTGCTAAAATATGTACAATTTCTACTGGACTAAGCATTATTTCATCGCAATATAAAGAACCAAACACTATTCTTAAAGCTAAAACAATATTTATAAAATATTACAATTAAAAGCATCTATGATATTTTACAATTAACAGTAATAAGTGGATCAACAATATCAATTGTAATAGATTTCTTTTTCGTTTCTAGCCAACTTCCACCAAACATACTTGCAAAATAAGGACTTTGGCAAAGATATATTTTATGAAGTAGAAATGTTTCTCCAAGTGCATTTAAAATAACATCGCTGTCCTTGCCTTCCTTAAAAAGAACTTTATAAATGTATTGACAGGTACTCTCAATTTTCTTCCTTAAACAGCAATACTGTTATATATAAGTATGTATATTGTATCAAATAATTACTATACCTTTTAGGAGTATGCATTTCTATATCAATAATTTTTTCAACATCTTGGGTATCTCTATCACTGAATTTACGTTTAGTTCCTCTTACAAAGTTGGATACATTTGTTACAATGTGATAAGGAATTGTGTAAGCACTAACAGTTGAACCCATATTTCATGCTTGTATTTAAATTCAATATTCTATAATTTCATTGTATAGAACATGCACGTATATATATATATATATATATATACATATACATATATACACTGAGTTTTTTTATCTCTTGGCATAATGTAAATCTTCCTCTACTCAATTTTAAAAAAACATGTCAACGTATTCTAGGCAATGAACGCAGCCTTTGATAAATTAGTTTTAATAAAAACAATATTGATTTGGCTGTAAAAACTGTATTTTCAAGTATAACAAAAATATTTTATTAAAAAAAGCTATTCAAAACTTGTGAAGTATGTAATAAAATTACTCATAGTGTGTGATTCTTCATTGGAAACGCTCTTAAATTGCATTATTTATGAATTTAATAAGAATATATTTAATATAATATAATTAGTCTAACTCTTATACCTTTATAGTAGGTAATTTGTAACTATTTATTTATTTAGACCCAATAGGTGAGCCAAAACATAATGGATTAAAAGCAAAAATTTGTGTGCATTTTATAATTGAACTTTAGACTACATTCTATTTTCTAACTGAAACATCAATTGGCCGTACCAACGTTTGTGAGTTTATTCGTATTATTCATTTTGTTTCTTAATTTCTTATTTTTAATCTTTATTATTTACGTGTTACAAATAACAACATTAGTACTAGGGCCAACAAGAATTGCATTTGCTATAGAACAAGACACTGTCATTATCGTGACATTTATTTTCGTAATGGCGGATAGGATATGCATTCATCTGAGTTTTGTTATTAATAATGTATCATTTTTTTTTCAGAAAATATGCCGCTTAATACATTTAAGCAGTTTTAACAGTGTTCACATTTTCTAGAAGTGTTTGTAAAGAAACATACCAGATAGATCTAAAACTGTAGCTCTGGCAGTTAAGAAAAGATAGAGGCAATAAATGTTCACCAGATCTAAATATATCTGTTTAAAAAACTATGTCAGCTAATAGGTATAAGTCACTTTACTCTTTGCGTAGCATTGTATATATATTTTATATATGGAGTTTTAGCAGGATTATTATATGGAAATTATCAGCTGTATGGAGACAGTACAGTTTCACCCATATAAAATGACTGGTTGCCTCTTCCACGAATTTTTAATGCACAAATATAATGTAATGTTTCGGCATTGTTGATGGGTTCTTAATATAAATAACATAGTGATGCATCAAACAAGACCTTCATCTAAGATGAAGCTCAATTTTATCTATCTGATTAAATAAACTTACAAAATTATTAAACATAGTCGGCAGAAAATTCACATACTTTTATTAAAACTAGTTTACATTCTAATAAAATAAGTGTGTGGCTGGAAATGTCTTAAAGATGATTTACTGATCTGTTTTTTTTAATGAAACAATTACTGCCTCTTAATCATTTAGCCTAACTTCATGGATTTCTATAAAAAAAACAAATTTATCATAAGAGACTTCATAACATTGAAAAACAACATGCAATCATTCAAAACAAAATTGAGAATATTCGTACTGCACACTACAGAATGTTTCTGATAATTTGAAGAGTTCATATCTGTTTGGAAAATGATGACACCACTTTCAACACAATTTATAATTATTAATAAATCATTTCATTTGAAGAAAAATATTCATGTAATTACAAAAATTTCTGTTTAAATTTGTCAATTTCATTTAAATATTTCATATCATAGTAAATATATATATATATATATATATATATATATATATATATATATATATATATATATGACATAAATTTAATATTTGAATTAATTTTTTCTATAATAAACGTAATATTATTTAATAGTAACTATTTATTTGCATGTGGTGGGTAGTAAATTTATTACGAGTGCGTATCCGGCTAGCTGAAGTGCTGTAAGAAATGCAAAAAAAATTAGAATTGCAGGAGTTAATAATTAACAAATGTTTACAATGAGCATCAAAAGTCCAGGACGTGTACCAAGCTGCAGGAAAGATTATTAGTGGAAATAAAACAACAGGGTCGTCCTTAAAATTTTATTCACTAATTTAAATAAATTCTTTAAACTTGAGTATATCTAAATAAAGATAATTAATATGATCGAGAGCAACAGATAAAACAAAATTAACATAATTGAAAAGCGGGGGGCAAAAGTTCCCTGTTAGCATGCCGCGTCTACCGCATTTATGGTGGAGCGGGTGATTCGATACTGGTCAAACAGAACGAGGGTAAACTAAGTTAAATCTAGATCTAGAAAAACCTCATAACCTCCAATACTATTTAAGAAGCTAGATACTGATATATCTACTAAACTGTCCTGTTTAGCAATAAAGCCTTTAGCTTTCCTATCGTTCATACAATTAACAAATTCTATGAAAAGAAATAACCTAACAATGTTTTTCAAAATATACCTGGTGTTTAGTTCTCCAAATACATAATATTAGCTTCAACACAAAAAATACTTAATCCAAAATTGAAACTAATTTAAATAAATTGTCAGAAACTGAAAAACTATTGAAAGCTTGATACAGTTTTCCCTTCTTAAACTTAACAATTTGTTCACACCTTGCTTTATTTATATCTAATGAATTCTTCTCTTGCCTTTCTTGATTGTCCAATTTCGGCTTTAAACTTAAAGTTTCTTTCGTGAACATCATTATGCGACCTTCTGCATTCTTGAGTAGCGTTTCAAATCTTTCCTTTTTATCTAAACTAATTTGCTTCATATTCACGTATTCTCATCTCTACTAATATTACTTGTTATGTGTCTTTTACTTGATAAAGCCGTTCTTCTACCTCTAAATTATTTTTGTTTTTCAGGCCGGAAATAATCTTCCTTTGCTTTCTGCAACCGTTGTTTCAATTTTTCCAAATCCTTCTATTGCTTTTCACATCGAGCCTTATGTTTGCTAGCAATTTTCATAGCTTCTACTATCAAAAATCATAGCTTCTCTTGACTCCTAGACGCCTAAACATGCAGAAATACGCACCATGGTCAGGGGGTATTGAACCATCCTAACAATAGTCGATGAACGTTCTTAAGTCCGATGACGAATAATAACTTCGGAATGTTTAAAGAGATACAATGTTCTGGTTTGAAGCATCGTAACAATCATGTCATAATCTATAAGAATACACCAAAAGAACAATCCCTTTTGAAAGTTGGGTCCGAGTTACGCACCAATATTGAACCTTGTCCCATGGCGTTCTAAAGTGGCGAATAACTTCGGAACGAGAAGAGATACAATGTTCTGGTTTGAAGCATCATAACAATCATGTCATAATCTATAAGAATACACCAAAAGAACAATCACTTTTGAAAGTCGGGTTCCGAGTTACGCACCAATATTGAACCTTGTCCGATGGCGTTTTAAGTGGCGAATAACTTCAGAACGAGAAGAGATACAATGTTCTGGTTTGAAGCATCGTAACAATCATGTCATAATCTATAAGAATACACCAAAAGAACAATCACTTTTGAAAGTCGGGTTCCGAGTTACGCACCAATATTGAACCTTGCCCGATGGCGTTCTAAAGTGGCGAATAACTTCGGAACGAGAAGAGATACAATGTTCTGGTTTGAAGCATCGTAACAATCATGTCATAATCTATAAGAATACACCAAAAGAACAATCACTTTTGAAAGTCGGTTTCCGAGTTACGCACCAATATTGAACCTTGCCCGATGGCGTTCTAAGGTGGCGAATAACTTCGGAACGAGAAGAGATACAATGTTCTGGTTTGAAGCATCGTAACAGTCGTGTCACAATCTATAAGTACACACCTAAAAAACAATCACTTTTGAAAGTCGGTTCCCGACTAACGCTACATGTGAGCTCTGTCTGATGGCGTTCTAAAGTCGCTAATAACTTCGGAACGAGAAGAGATACAATATTCTGGCTTGAAGCAGCGTATCAATCGTGTCACAATCTACAAGCACACCCAAAAAACAATCACTTTTGAAAGTCAGTTTCCGACTTACGCACCAATATTAAAGCTTGTCCTATGGCGTTCTAAGTGGCGAATAACTTCGGAACGAGAAGAGATACAATGTTCTGGTTTGAAGCATCGTAACAATCATGTCATAATCTATAAGAATACACCAAAAGAACAATCACTTTTGAAAGTCGGTTTCCGAGATACGCACCAATGTTGAACCTTGTCCGATGGCGTCCTAAGTGGCGAATAACTTCGGAACGAGAAGAGATACAATGTTCTGGTTTGAAGCAGCGTAACAATCGTGTCACAATCTATAAGTACACACCTAAAAAACAATCACTTTTGAAAGTCGGTTTCCGACTTACGCTACATGTGATCTTTGTCTGATGGCGTTCTAAAGTCGCTAATAACTTCGGAACGAGAAGAGATACAATGTTCTGGTTTGAAGCATCGTAACAGTCGTGTCACAATCTATAAGTACACACCTAAAAAACAATCACTTTTGAAAGTCAGTTTCCGACTTACGCTACAAAATTGACCTTTGCCCGATGGCGTTCTAAAGTTGCCAATAACTTCGGAACGAGAAGAGATACAATGTTCTGGTTTGAAGCAGCGTAACAATCATGTCACAATCTATAAGTACACACATAAAGAACAATCACTTTTGAAAGTCGGTTTCCGACTTACGCTACATGTGATCTTTGTCTGATGGCGTTCTAAAGTCGCTAATAACTTCGGAACGAGAAGAGATACAATGTTCTGGTTTGAAGCAGCGTAACAATCATGTCATAATCTATAAGTACACACATAAAGAACAATCACTTTTGAAAGTCAGTTTCCGAATTACGGACCAAAAGCGACCCTTGTCTGATGGCGTTCTAAGGTCGCGGATAACTTCGGAACGGGAAGAGATACAGTGTTCCCGTTTGAAGCAGCGTAACGATCATGTCATCTATAAGTACACACCAAAAAACAATCACTTTTGAAAGTCAATTCCGAGTTAACGCACCAATATGAACCTGTCCGATGGCGTTCTAAGGTGGCGAATAACTTCGGAAAGGGAAGAGATACAATGTTCTGGTTATAAGCATCCTAACCACCATGTCATATTCTACAGCAGTACACCAAAAGAACAATCACTTTTGAAAGTCGGTTTCCGACTTACGCTACAGGTGATCTTTTTCTGATCGCGTTCTAAAGTCGCTAATAACTTCGGAACGAGAAGAGATAGAATGTTCTGGTTTGAAGCAGCGTAACAGTCATGTCACAATCTATAAGTACACACATAAAAAACAATCACTTTTGAAAGTCAGTTTCCGACTTACGCTACATGTGATCTTTGTCTGATGGCGTTCTAAATTCGCTAATAACTTCGGAACGAGAAGAGATACAATGTTCTGGTTTGAAGCAGCGTAACAATCATGTCACAATCTATAAGTACACACATAAAAACAATCACTTTTTAAAGTCTCGAATAACTTCGGAACGTTTGTTCCGAGTTACGCACTATAAGAATACATCACCTAAAGCAACAATATTAAAGTCCTTGCACCAATGATGGCGTTCTAAAGTCGCGAATAACTTCGGAACGAGAAGAAATGCAGTGTTACGGTTTGAAGCAGCGTAACAATCATGTCACAATCTATAAGCACGCGCATAAAGAAGAATCACTTTTGAAAGTCGGTTTCCGACTTACGCACCAATATTGAACCTAGACCGATGTCGTTGTGAAGTGGCGAATAACTTCGGAAAGAGAAGAGACACAATGTTCTGGTTTGAAGCAGCGTAACAGTCGTGTCACAATCTATAAGCACACCTAAAAAACAATCACTTTTGAAAGTCGGTTTCCGTGTTACGCACCAATATCGAACCTTGACCGATGGCGTTCTAAGGTGGCGAATAACTTCGGAACGAGAAGAGATACAATGTTCTGGTTTGAAGCATCGTAACAGTCGTGTCACAATCTATAAGTACACACCTAAAAAACAATCACTTTTGAAAGTCGGTTTCCGACTAACGCTACATGTGAGCTCTGTCTGATGGCGTTCTAAGGTCGCGAATAACTTCGGAACGAGAAGAGATACAATGTTCTGGTTTGAAGCAGCGTAACAACCATGTCATAATCTATAAGTACACACCAAAAGAACAATAACTTTTGAAAGTCAGTTTCCGAGTTACGGACCACAAGTTACCCTTGTCCGATGGCGTTCTAAGTGGCGAATAACTTCGGATCGAGAAGAGATACAATGTTCTGGTTTGAAGCATCGTAACAATCATGTCATAATCTATAAGAATACACCAAAAGAACAATCACTTTTGAAAGTCGGTTTCCGAGTTACGCGCCAATATTGAACCTTGTCCGATGGCGTTCTAAGGTCGCGAATAACTTCGGAACGAGAAGAGATACAATGTTCTGGTTTGAAGCATCGTAACAGTCGTGTCACAATCTATAAGTACACACCTAAAAAACAATCACTTTTGAAAGTCAGTTTCCGACTTACGCTACATGTGAGCTCTGTCCGATGGCGTTCTAAAGTCGCTAATAACTTCGGAACGAGAAGAGATACAATGTTCTGGTTTGAAGCATCGTAACAATCATGTCACAATCTATAAGTACACACATAAAGAACAATCACTTTTGAAAGTCAGTTTCCGACT
>JAVIWB010001519.1:0-229170 GCA_031893035.1 Dermolepida albohirtum | reverse complement strand
ATTTAATAACTTTTTGGGTATAAAGTCTCTTTTAACCGTTTACTATTCCCTTTATCTATCCAGTATTAAATTACAATATAATTGAATGGGCGCAGTCAGTCGAAAGGGAGAGGGTTTATATTATCCAAAAAGAATACTTTCATCTCGGATCAATGTATACTTGCAGTCGAATTTTTAGTGATAATGCTTTAGTTACATTTATATGTGTTTATATATTTAAGTTGCTGCAGTATGTCCATATTTCCTCAATAAAAATTTATTTAAAATTGGAAGAGATTTGCATGGTTATAATACCAGAATTAAGGACAACTTAGTTATTGCGATGTACACGATCACGTGTTACAAATGGTCCCCTGTGCATACATATGGGTGGTCGTTTATACAACTTATACAAATTTTAAAAGAATTAAAGTTTTATTTATTTAACAATTTTGTACTTTTGCAATACTTTTACATACTGCGCATTTTTAAAAAGGCGTTTCACATCCATTTAAATGGCGCGCGTGATTAATAGGTATTATTGTTTTTATATATGATGAACAAAACTGAATTTATGATTATATAGCTTACTATTACCTTTTATGTCCTTTTTTTTATAAAAATTGTTAAAGCCTTTAAAAAGTCTTCTTGATTACTAACTGATTTATTTAAAAACTCCGAGGGTGGTCCCAAACGTACCCGACCCAACAAAGAAATCGCAAAAATTTTGGAAAGAAATATATTTATTTTCCAACATAATTTTCTTTCAGATCTATATATTTTTCCCAGTGATGCTCAATAAGTTCGATACCCTTTTTATAATAAGAACTGTCTGGCTCCTCAAAATTGCCATTCACTGTCGACATCACTTCTTTATCGTTGGAAAATCTTTGACCATTGAGCCATTTTTTCAAGTTTTGGGAACAGAAAATAATCCAAAACAACACTTCCTTCTTAACCAAATGCGGTCGTTTTTGCTTGATTTTTTCACTCAAACGTTGCAATAAGTCTCGCCGTTGATAGTTTTTCCTTTTTCAAGATAGTCAATTAAATTATTCCACGCGCCTCCCAAAAAACCGATGTCATGACCTTGTCTGCAGATGAAACCGTTTTCGCGTTCTTTGGAGCCGGTTCTCTCCTTTGAGTCCATTGTTTTGATTGTTCTTTTGTCTCGGATGTATATTGATGGACCCATGTTTCATCCATGGTTATGAAACTGCGCAATAATTCTGTTTTGTTGCTGTGAAACTTCCCTAAACACTCAATTGAAACATATTCACTACACTGTTTTTGCTCGAGTGTGAGCAAACGCGGCACCCATCTTGCTTGCACACAGCTTCCTCATGTCCAAATTTTCAGATAATATGCGATGCACTTGAAATGCCTACTGTGTCTGCTAGCTTATGCACTTTCTGTCGACAATCATCTAGTACCGCTTTATAGATTTTCTTCACTATTTCTGGACTCGTCACCTCATTTGGTCGACTACTACGATGCTACTCTTGGCAGCTCGTACGGCCTCGTTTAAACTCGGCTACCCAATATTTCACTGTTGCAAACGAAGGAACAGACTCACCCAGAGTAGAATCCAGTTCAGCTTTTATATCGGTTGGGCTGAGGCCTTTCAAATAAAAGTATTGTATCACGTAATGATGATCAATTTTCTCCATTTTTACAAATTCACTGAAGACGTTCACTAAACAACTTGGCGTCTTCAAACTTGAAACGTATGCTTTATATGATAGATTGTGTAATTTCTAATACAGTTATATTTTTCAAACAACTACCTCTAGGTCAAGCCGGGTACTTATGGGACCACTCTCGTATAATAAAAGCCTGTGAAGTGTGCAGCAAAATTATTTGTTGACACACCATTGTTCATTTTTGGTTCAAGAGTGAATATCAATAGTTTATTATACGATAAAGCTATTTATTTAATAATAAAAATTTCAACTAATAGTCGAAATGCCCTCCTCACATTCTAAATAATACCCTAAATGATTTAAAAAATGCTTAATAAGCATTTCTTAATTAATCAAAATTTATTTCAGTACAGCGAGAACACAGTTTCCTAATTCGAGTTCGATTGGAACCATTGGTTTACTTATTCCAATTGTTAAATCCTTGTCGTAGATTCGTCTCATAGTTTAATCAACTTGCTTATACCGTTCGGTTGTTTATCAATTTCTATCGGATTAGTATCTTACTCAGTTGTTCGACTTTTACATACTTGCCAAATAAATATGTCCTTTGTCTTTTGCCTGCGTGTTTTTGATTAAATATTTACATTAAGCTATTGTTTATACGCTTTTATTTTAATTATTAAGTTGCTCTAATATTGGTCACACTGTTTTAAGATAATAACATAATTTCCACCCAAAATTTTAAGTTACTTTTAACTGGAGATGTGAAATGTAATTGACCGTTAATAGTAACAGTAATGTGGAAACTCTTTTACTTGAAACCATGTATATACATACATATGTATTACATATATACCATGATCAATAAGGTTGATATATAACCCCTTTCCACAATTAACTATTTGTAAATTCTGTATACGCATTTCGACAACCAAGTTGTCATCATCAGCAGATAATTTCAAAGTGTCGCACCTTGTAAAACACGGCGAAGAAATTGTACGAAAAATACACTCCGTACGCGATCCGCACCGTTGTTCAACTACATATATACCAGTTGTACGATGATAAAATTTATCGATTGAGATATAGCTTGCTCAAGATGTGTCGGTTAAGGAGTACTAGAACAGTTTATTTCCAGCTTCATATAAATGATACCTCCCGCATCGTTCCAAGTTTCAGACGTCAATCAAGACTGTTTTATGTAATTGCGGAAGGACATGAGCGTTTGCACGTGATTACTGATCACGTGTTACGGTGAGAAGGTTACTGTGTTGCAGCTATAGGGGTGCGCATTTAAACACTGAACTTTAATTAGCAATGCCACACTACAAAGTTATGTCAGAGGAACACTAAACACGTGCTCATATGGGTGATTTGTTTGACAATAAATGGAACACAATTGTTTGTTTACAATGGTTACATGGATACTAAAATATAGGGAAGCGTGTGGTGTACTGGTGCATGAAGAGAACAAACTCGTGTCGGTCATTGAATTTTGTTTAGAGAGTAATTTGTATTTTGTTCGCTGTTAATAATTTCAGACTTTGTATATGTAAATTAAATTTGAATTACGAGGGAGCGTTTTTATATTCGCGGAATGGGGGAGAAGGGGTGGAAATAAAAAAAAACAAATTATTTTTCTTTTTCAATATATTCACCTGCAAGACGGATACATTTTTCACATCTTTCAATTAATTTATTAATACCCTCATAAAAAAATGATTTCTCTTTATCTGCAAAATACGCCGAAACTGCCTCCTTGACTTCATCATCGGCAGTAAATTTTTTACCCCGCAGCTCTTTTTTCATTTTCGGAAACAGGTAATAATCACTCGGGGCCAGGTCTGGGCTGTAGGGTGGGTGATTCACAATTTCGAAGCCCACGTTATGCAGGGCAGCTAACGCAACGCGGCTCTTGTGGACGGGCGCGTTGTCGTGCAAAAGCAGAACACCTTTTGTCAATTTTCCCCGTCTTTTCTCTTTAATGGCTTCTTTTAGTCGCTTTAATATTGAAGCTTAATATTCTCCGGTTATAGAAACACCTTTATCTTTATAATCAATCAACAATATTCCTTCCGAGTCCCAAAATACCGTTGCCATGAGTTTCCCAGATGATTGTGACACTTTAAATTTCTTGGGAGGTGCTGTGCCCTTTTTATGCCACTGCATGGAGTGTTGTTTGGACTCAGGTTCATAATGATGAACCCAAGTTTCGTCTCCAGTAACAATTCCACTCAATACACCATCCTTGTCTTCATTACAGAGGTCCAAAAATGCACGCGAACACTCTACGCGCTGTTGTTTTTGCGGCGGCGTGAGCATTCTCGGCACCCATCTTGCGCTGACCTTAGACATGCCGAGATGATCGTGTAGGATTTTAAAAATTGTTGTATCGGATACTCCAACCATTTCTGCGAGTTGTTTCTTCTTTAGTCGAGCATCTTCGAGTACAATTTGTTCAACTTTTTGGATAAGTGCTGGCGTGGTCACCTCAATGCTCCTGCCCGGCCTCGGGTCGTCTTCAAGGGATTCCCTTCCTTGTTTAAATAAACTATGCCACTTGTACACCATGGTTTTTCCTGGACAAGAGTCGCCGTAAACCAACGACATCTCATTCATTATGGTCGCGACTGATTTTCCTTGCCTGGTAAGGAACTTTATAACGGCACGATATTCGATTTTTTCCATATTTCACTTTTCACTCCTGATTATTTTACTTGGTTGACGATAGCTCAAAGACTAACTGTCTAATAACAATGAAACTTCGTATTTATACTAATCATGAGTCGCTGCACAGGCCACGCCCCCAATGCGCCTACTCACCCCTCTACAACACGCTCATTCCGCGAATATAAAAACGCTCCCTCGTATATATTGCCTGTGGATATGTACAACAATAATAGTAAAAATAATAACAATAATTTTCGTTACAGTTTCCTGTTCAATAATACAGCAAAGCAATATTAAAGTATAATGAATGGTAATGCTGACTCAAATGATGTTGATGAACCATATGAATCGAGTAACAAAATAGCGAAGCAATATATTATAAGATTTCTTAACTTGCTGGGTAAGAATACCGGGAAAAAGTCGAATTTAGAATTTAATGAATATAAATAAAAGATAAAGAACCTAAAATTTATCCTGCCGAACTCTTAAAGAAGTATTGAATTTCATATATATAACGGGTCATATAACGGGTCTTTCTATAGGAACTTCCGAACTTTGACAATTAATAGCAGCCGTATTGTTGAAACTATGTACATTGACGGATATAGCGTTCAATAACACTTGCAAATGATAAAATTCTTTTATCAAAGTGGGTGTTCTGTTCGGGCTACGTTCCGCACGTTTCGCCCATTTTACGATCGCCATAATCATCCTACCGAGAGTATTATTCGCAGTGTGGTGGATAAATTTAAGTTCACTGGTTCAGTAAACAATGAACAAAGAACCGTACGACGACGAAACGCAAGATCTGCAGAAAACATCGTCGCTGTCAGTGAGAGTGTGCAGAAGAATCCGAGGCGGTCGATTTGGCGTCGCTCACCACAACTTGGCAAATTTTTCGTCGTGAATTGGACCTGCACCTGTACAAAATTCAACTAACGACCCAGGAGTTGAAGGTAAACGACCATAGACAATGACGTGTGTTGGCTGAATGGGCCCTGGAGCAGTTGGAAATTGACCCTAATTTTCATCAAAAAATCATCTTCAGCGATGAGGAGGAATGGGTACGTCAACAAACAAAATTATCGAATTTGGATCGATACCAATCCTTATGAGATCCAAGAGCGTCCAATGCATCCCGAAAAAGTTACTGTTTGGTGTAGATTTTGGGCTGGCAGGGTCATCGGTCCATATTTCTTTGAGAACGACGTTGGCCAGGCCATTGCAGTTAACGTCGAGCGCTATAGGTCGAAGATTACCAACTTCTTTTGGCTTGAATTGGATGATATGGACACCAACGACATGTGGTTGCAACGCTGTCAGTGTTGCTTCCGATCTGATGATTGCATAGTGAAATTTGTCGTTTTCAACAATATATTTACCTTGACAGTTTTATTATCCGGTCGCTATTTCTATTATTGACAGTAACTTGAAAATTTTACGTCAGCGAAAAATGGAATTAACTCGCGAGCTTTTTCGTGCAATTGTTTTTCATAACTTTCGGCGTGGATTATCTCAACAAGAATGCATCGACTAGCTGAATTCTTTATATGGTGATGAAGCACCATCGAAAACTACAGTATGTCGTTGGTATAGTGAATTTAAACTAGAATGGCGTTCTTTGAAAGATGAATTTCGTGAAGGTCGTCCTACAAATGTCGTTGTGTCGGAATATATTAATGCAGTGTCTGAATTGATACTGCAAGACGGCCATGTGATATACCGTGAGATCGACACATCTTCAGGTATTAGTAACACCAGCGTGCATATGATCCTGCATGAACATTTAGTAAAGAAGCTATATTCACGTTGGGTACTACATAATTTGCCAACCGCTCAAAAAAAGACACGCGTCGATTGGTGCTAAGAAATGCACGAATGCACAACGGCGGTGCTTCAAAGGACATTTATAAAGTCGTCACAGGTGGTGAATCTTTGATCTATACGTATGAGCCCGATAGTAAACAGCAGTCGACTGTGTGAGTATTCTAAGATGAGCCAAAACCAACAAAATTTGATCGTTCTCGAGGCACATCAAAACAAATAGTCGCTTATTTTTTCGGAAAAACCGGTCACGCTGCAATCGTGCCTTTAGAGAGTTGTAGAATGGTCAATTCCGAATGATATACAACTATTTGTTTGCCAAAAGTTTTTGAAGAAATAAGGAAAACAAATTGAAAACGACGATCATTTTCCAACATGACAATACGAGCTCTCACAGGTCGGTTCAAATAATTAAATATTTGACCGGGCGAAACATTGAATTGATGAGCCATCCGCCGTACAGCCCTGATCTAGCACCTTGTGATTTCTTTTTGTTCCCACACGTGAAGAATAAACTTCGTGATCAACGTTTTTCTACGCCGGAAGAGGCAGTTGAGGCATTCAAAACTCATATTTTGGAGATACCACCTTCGCAGTGGCAGCAATGATTTTCGAATTGGTTTAAACGAATGCAAAAGTGCATTGATTTTCAAGGAGACTATTTTGAAAGGCAATAAAACTATTTTCGATAATAAAAAAATTTTTTTTGTTTGCTATTCCCGAAATATTAATGGCTACCTTCCTATCTAAAAACTGAAATATAGAAATAGTCCGTGAAATCGTGAAATGTTATTACCTTTAATTATAATTATTATTATCATTAACATTAAGCATTATATATTCATAATGTATCTATAATGACGTACTATGTTATTATAACTTTTTTAAACAAATAAAATTACATGTGTTTTATAAAATATCAACACACAGAAAAACAAGAATTTTAATGTATGGATTATATAACAATACTACTGACTTATTTACTTTTTTATTCTACTTCGTTTTCACGTATTATACTATTGCATTTGTAATTCTGTTGTAAATAGTAGACACCAGTTTCATATTTACATATATTTTCAAATTTAATTTTACTGTGTAAAATTGATATCAGGAATTTTGTAGGTTGTAATTTGGGCTTGGAATATGTTCACAAATATGCATCTCACTTTTCGAAAGAAAGTATAATGAAAGAAAGCCTGATGAAAATTTGCTCAACAATCTAGTGTATCTTTTTTTTGTCATGCAGTATATTAATTATTAATTTCTTAACTTCTGCAATATTTTATTATGTAATTATGATATAATGTTTAAGATATTCTTCAATGATAAAGCTAGATTTTATTAGTCTGCGATTAAACTTTAATATACTCAATAACATTAGAATTGTTACACCTAGAAGGAACAATTTCCTGGAATTGTGCTTTTGACAGCAGAATGACTATATTGACAGCTTGTTATGATAACAATTGTATCGTTTTATGTTTGACAGTTTTTGCAAAAAAAAAGTTTTTTCTTTTATTGAGTTGTTAAGAAAACGGTTTATCAGAGCTGATAAGTACAGTTATTGTGTCTTCGCCTACTTCTGTTAAGCGTAACAAAATGCCTCCAATTCGAAGGCGTCAACAATATCACCATCTTAGTGACTTTGACACGGGTAGAATTGTTGCTTTTAGAGAAGTCGGTTTGGCCTACCGCGAAATTGCCCGCCGTGTTGGTTCCACTGCAATGACGGTAATGCGTGTGTGTAGGGTGTGGACAGAAGAAGGTAGAGGAACACGAAACAGACCAACAGGTCAACCGAGGCGTACCGCAGAGTGTCAAGACAGGCACTTCAGACTACTAGCTCTGCGAGACATTGGGAAGCAGAATGGCATAATGTCGTATTCAGCGACGAATCGCGATTCTGCCTAGGCATGCATGATGGCCGTCGGAGGGTAAGACGCCGTCGTGAAGAGCGACGTGATATTGGATTTGCTGTTGAGAGGCATGTGCACAGGACTGTTGGAGTAATGGTTTGGGGGGGGGGGGGGCTATTGCATATGGAAGCCGATCACCTCTTCTGTTTATTCGGGGCAGTATGACAGCTGCGCGTTATGTTGATGACGTCCTACAAACCACTTTATTGCCTTATCTAGATGGCCGTCCACACGTCCTTTTTCAGCAAGACAACGCGCGTCCACATATTGCTCGTCGTACTATGGACTTTCTACGAGAAGCTGGCGTTAATGTTTTGCCGTGGCCACCCCGTTCACCGGATTTAAATCCCATCGAACATGTGTGGGACATAATGGGGAGAAGACTGACCAATTTGAACCATCCTCCACAAACTCTGGCACAGTTAATCCACCAAGTTCAAGTTGCTTGGAACGAGGTGCCACAAGCAGACATCGACCATCTTATTTTGTCGACGCCTAGACGTGTACAGGAGTGTCTACAGCTACGGGGTCGCCAAACACATTATTGATTTTTTTTCAAATTAATGTTAATAAAATTTCTTGGAAATCTGATCGTTTCATTCTTGACTTAAGCTTATCACATTACCAAAAAATCACGTCCAGGAAACTATTCCTTCTAGGTGTAACACTTCTAATGTCATTGATATAATTTTCGAAATTGGTGCACTCATGTGTTTAATAAACGCCCAGGAGTACAGATAGGTAATTTTGAGTCATCTGTTAAACGAGCTAGGTGAAGAAGTATGTTATATGGATACTTCCATAAGCAGATGTCGCTCACAGTACAATATTTGTAAAAGTTATCCTGAAAGGTAGTACATCAAGAAATATGGCCATCTAAATCTTTAGATCTTATTGTCATGCTTTATTTCTTTGAATTTTTAAAAAATAAACTCGTTACCTAAAATTGAAGAATTACCAGTATTAATTTACAAAAAAAATACAGTGCAGTATATTATAAAGATTATAAAACTGAAAATAGAGTAGAAAAGAAACTCCGAAATCAATCTAAGAAAATACTAATCGATGAAAATGAACTTAAAACACAAATCGAAGTCAATAAATGCTCCATAAATAGCAACTAAATTAGAAGTTAGGACAGGAAAGAAAGTCAGTAGTTTCTAATTAAAAAAAATTAATTATTATTATAGTCTTGTCAGGCGAAAACGTTTCATAAGTGACGTAATAATAATAATAAACGCTAAAAAGAAAACTAAAGCAGTTAACACATATGCAATCCTACTTCTGATTTACTTATTGGGAATTAAAATGGCTAGATACAGAAATACACTTTCTCAAAAATTAATCAGGACAATAGAAACAAAACATTATAATTTCACTTTCCCAACGAATATGATTGAAGGTATCTGTATCCATAATATAATTCGTAGTTTTCGCTATCTACAAATTGTTTAATATACATATATGTATATATAAAATTTATTTTTTAAATATATTATAAATCTAGTTTAAAGGCGCCATCTATGTTGGGATAGCCGGATAGCAACTACAGTAATTCTATTCTAAATGCTTGGAGTGAATACTTTATTATTATTATAACACCAATGATAGTATTTGTATTGCGCATTTCTTGGTAATAAATATTAAGGCTAAATACTTTCTCTTAATTAAAGACTTTCTTTGGTATGTCATCGAAAACAGATTTCTATAAAATATTCCAGTTAACAATTCTCTAAAATTTTCATTAATTTATTTAGTTACATATAGATGACGCATCAGGTCATCCCACAAAATCGGAATCTAAATAAATGTTTACAATTATTTATGATATTAATTATAATACTCAAAAATATGTCCAATACTTTTTATTTGTAAAAGATAAATGTTTAATATTTTTTCAGCATTGTCTCTAAATTGAAACTATAAATTTTGTAAAACAAAACTATGGAGATACATTTTGTTTTCGTAATATACATATACATATATGTTTGGTAGTAATCGATGATTTTCGTTCGAAGACAAGTAGATGAAAGGATGTTACCCGAATGTGTAGTGCCAACTGTTAAACACGGGGGAGGTTCTGTGCTTGTTTTGGGGATCCTTTTCCTTTGATGGTGTCGGAGATTTGTACCGCATTGAAGACATTTTAAAAAAAGAGGGGTACCTGAAGATTTTGGAGGAACATGTAATTCCGTCTGGATTAAGGTTAATTGGTGAAGGTTTTCACCTACAACAAGATAATGATCCCAAACACACTTCCCAACTTTGTAAAAACTATGTGAATCAAAAAGAGGATCATATTTATCGGCACCCCTTCGATAAATATGATTTGGCCACCACAATCACCCGATCTCAACGCTATCGAATTACTGTGGGATGAATTAGATAGAAACGTGAGAGAAAGCTGTCCACAATCGCAGAAACAGCT
The DNA here is from genome assembly GCA_031893035.1 of Dermolepida albohirtum. Lineage (NCBI taxonomy): Eukaryota > Metazoa > Arthropoda > Insecta > Coleoptera > Scarabaeidae > Dermolepida > Dermolepida albohirtum. Next base: position 218,710 of record JAVIWB010001519.1, on the reverse strand, counting down.
TTGGGAGCAACTTACAAGGGTGTGGAATAATCTACCAATGGATACGCTCCAGAAACTTGTATCGCGGTTGCCTAATATTTGTAAAGAAATCATTAAACGCAGAGGTGGATACTTCGACGAAAGTCGAATATGATAAGAAATTCTACAGAATATGTTGAAATTACTTTATTTTATAAGGAAAACTGTTCATTTGTCTCGTAGATATAGTTTTGTAGAAATATACGTTTTGGTTCACTAAGCGTGCATGTTTTTTTTAAATTTCATCTCCTGACCCCTCAGTTATGGTCTGTAGTGTACATTTGTTTTAATTCTGACCAATAAAGCAAATTAAATTTTATTCTAAATTCTAAATATATAGTCGCGGTCATAAAAGTTAGGCAGTGTAATAAAATATCATTTCATAATATTATTATTTTAGAAAAAAATTTTTTATTTAGGATGTACATGAAAATCTAATGTATTTTAGAATAGCTATATTCAATTATTAGCATTCCGTTGTCGCCGTATTTGCGACATTAAAATCCTAACAATAAATCCACTATCGCGGCTACGGCGGCACGGTTGTTTTACTGACTCAGCGCCCTTAACACTTGGGTAAGCAGAATCGTCTGTGTTTATCTTATAGTGTTTATGATATGTTTATTATGTTTACATTATACTTGTAACTAATATAGTGCTAGTGTTATTAGTATCCTTCATGAGTTACTAGGCTGGAGTGCAAAGGGTTAGATGTATAAAGTTTGTTGCAAACAGGAAAGAATGTGGTTATTATGTCGTCATTTTTGTATGTTGTATGCTGGTATTTAAGGTATCAAATTATGCCAACACAATCGAAGCCATTAGATACGTTGTCTGAACAAATACTTTTATGAAAGTTTGAAAATTACAAGTCAAGAAAAAAAAATAAAGTTTTTGTGAAGTTCTGTACAAAACTCAGTTAGGTAGTATCAGGAGATTGATTCACATTCAAATCTGCGCAAATTCAGACAGAAGTGGCATACAACAGACAGCGAAGATTAATTAATTATCCGCTTGATTAATTATCTGCTAATGAAGACAACTTAGTTGTCGAAATGATAAGGGATAGTATTTACTTTTCTTGACTAACATAATTAGATTATCTAAAGCAGAAATTCCTAAACTTTTTTGCCCCGTGGGCAATTTGCGTAATATTTTTCCGTCAACCCCCTTATATAGGATATTGATATCATTTTAATAGGGGATTTGAAGAGTTAAAAAAAAGAACTTTGAAAAATAGACATTTGTGGTCCACCGCTTTGAGAAATACCAATCTATTGGATGCTTAAACGTCGGAATAGAAAATTTATTTATTAGCTGAATAACGTGTTTGATAGGAAATAAGATTAGTCATTTATGAGAAAGACAGAAGGCAATAGAAAATTATATCCTGCACGGAAGAAATATTTGCTACGGGCGTGAATTTTATTAAGTGGCAACAAAAACAATGATTTAATGCCCTCGATTTTAATTTGTTAACAAATGAATCATTTAACCTATTCTACACTATTCAATTGCCACTTTGATGAGTTTAAAAACGCTCCAATTTATTCACCGACCTAATTTGACGCCCAATATTTAAATAGATTGTGCTAATTTTATTTTATTTGGACAATTACCTTATAATATTGTTACACTTCGCATATATACAGACTTGTTCATTCTAGAATTAGATATGCGCTGTCCACAAGTGGAAAGAGTGCAGTTAGGTTAAAGCGCGCGAGAAAGGAGGATAGAATATCTCTCACTGGCAGTTTCGTTTTCTCCCACTTTTGTATTGCAAACAACTTCCCCTACTTTCTCGCGTGTTACGCGTGAGAATGTCTGAAATCAGTCTTCACCAGCGACATGATGTGTGTAGGTCGGGGCTGTAAATCATTATGCATTGATAATACGTACCTACATTTTTGAATTGTATAAATTATTTGATGCATTTTATTTGAATCTTTTAATAAAATGCAACATGGCTATTTTCTTGAAATGTTTTGCCGTTTGGCGTGAAACTAATAAAATATTCTTGAAATAAATGAAATAGAAAATTCTAAAAATTAAAAAGATTTTCAAACAATGAAAAAATTAAAAGAAACTTTTAAAAATCCTAGTGTAGAATACGACGAACTGTTAGAGGTTTTACGTCAACTACTTCAGATATTTGTTTACTAGAATAAGAAGGTTCACGCGAGAAAGTAGGGGAAGTTGTTTGCAATACAAATGTGGGAGAAAACGAAACTGCCAGTGAGAGATATTCTATCCTCCTTTCTCGCGCGCTTTAACCTAACTGCACTCTTTCCACTTGTGGACAGCGCATATCTAATTCTAGAATGAACAAGTCTGTATATAGCAGTTTTTTATTATACTTTTAAATTATTTTATTTAGCTAAAATACAATTCCATTTTAAATACGAAAGTTATAAATATTATCAAGGCAAAGTTGGTGAGTTACGAATATTCAAAAGGGAAGTCTTTTTGTTAGTTGGTCGTATATGGTCAAGCTATAATAAACCTCTCCTAGAACGAACGAACTTGTACATCTACAGCATTTTCTGGAATATTCTCGTTAATATTTCATTTACATTTCATATTAATTCTACTTCACCTATCTGCTTCTGTGTTTCCGGGCTGGAACCGAATCAATATTATATCTTCCGACGTTTCGTACCCATTTATATGGGACATCTTCAACCCTAAAGATTTCCCATACAAATGGGTACGAAACGTTGGCAGATATACTAGTGACGCGGTTCCAGCCCGGAAACCCAGAAGCAGATAACATGGACCACGACCGCGGAAGTCTACGTACAAAATTCTACTTCACCTAGTTCCTAATTAAAACAAGATATTCAAACATCAATTCTTTTCGATACAGAATACATATTTATTACTCTGCCCAACTATTTAACTACCTGGTAATTCTATTCAACATATACTGTGTCTCTTAATTCTACTTTTTTGCGTACATTTCCTGTGCACTCATTGATTTGTTTCAAATTGATCAGTGCATTTGCTCTTCGTCCCAGTGATTTTTAGAAACGCGTTTTTCTTGTGTCACCTGTCTATGACAGGTGACACAAGACGCGTCTAAAACACGCGATTCTGTTTCTAGCGTCCCAGTACATCGAGTGCTGAACATGTTTTCATCGTGGTCGCTATATATAACATCTTGATCAAAGATAAATATAAAATATACACACGCAAGTACTCCATATATCGCTCGATATCTACTTTTTTTATTAATCCTTGCATTTGATCAATAAGGTTGATATATAACCCCTTTCCACATTAACTTTGTAAATTCTGTATACGCATTTCGACAACCAAGTTGTCATCATCAGCAGATAATCTCAAAGTGTCGCACCTGGTAAAACACTGCGAAAAATCAAACCTTATCAACCTTATTGATCAAGTCAATCAACCACAGGCTCCATCAAATTCAACTACAATCCTTGCATATTTTACTCTACATATCTGTTACTCGATTTATTTTATTACAGCATTTACAACTGATTATATTTAGTTTTATCTATTGCTCCCACTTTTATTAATTATTTTTATTTTGATATATTCAGACTTTAAGAATTTGTTGGGCTTAAATTAATAAATAAAATTTTAGTGACATTTTTCATTTACTTCCGCCAGTAGTCTTCCTTTCATTTTGACATACGTCTTGAACTTTTGATGCTCATCACAAACCAAATTATTATTAATTATAAACTATTCTTTTTTTATTACTTTAACACACATACTAGCACTACCGCTTATAACACGCTAGTTATTTAATATTTTAAAAAGCGAAGATTTTAGAATTTCGCATTTACTTCTTTATATGGGTATCGGTTTAGCTTAATTTTAGTTGTTAATGATTTTTAGTTCATTAAATTATTCATAGAGTCAACTTTGTATGCTTCGATCAATCATTATCCACCTAAAGTTTGAAAGCAAATGCTTATTGCGATAAGAAAATATTTTGAGTTTTCCAGAATAGCGAAGAATTTGCAGTTGTTTAAATTGCATTTTTTTTATATAAATCATGAACCATATCATCAAATGCTTACTTGTGAGCCAAGTGCCATTATTTAGATAAAAGTTCATTGTGTCTAAAGTATCTTATTTCTAAGTTTGTCGATAGGTACCAGTATATCATAGGACTGAAAGCAATGGGAAAGCCAATGAATTGTTAGATAAGGAGCAGAATGAGATGTTTTCGACCAGAGCTGATTTTGAGAATAACTAAAAGTCTGGCCTGAAGTTATATAATAAATTAAATGTGAGAAACCATTCAAATATAATTATGCAAATACCTTGCGAGGAATTTGTAGGTGCTCTACGCTAGAAAAGAACTGAAGAACTAAAGAACCACCTTCTTCTTGATAGGAATCATCTATGCAATATTGTAAGTTCTATGACTAGCTTATACATTGGTAAGACTTGATTTTATAAAGTAGATTTTGTAAATGACAATGGAAATAGCAAAATGTTAAGTTTTGTCGTCCGATAAGAAAAACACTATTTTATGGTTTGAAATACATTTTATTATTCAATATAATCTCTCTGAACTTCATTACACTTGTTCCAGTGATCTTCTAATTTATGGATCCTTGAAGTAAGAATCCGGAAGATTGTCAAAATATGCTACCACGGCTCCTATGTTCGTTGAAAATCGTTTTCCATGTATAAATTCTTTGGGATGAGAGAACAGCCAGAAGTCAGAGGGAGCTAAATCTGGCGAATAGGGTAGATGTTGCAACAATTCGTACTTTATTTCACTTACTCTTGCGGTGGAAAAATTATTTTTTTTTTGTAAACCAGGTCTTTTCTCACGAATTTTTACATCTAGCTGATCCAAAATATTAACCTGGTTTGGAAGTAATCTTCGAACAAAACTCCTCTTGCATCTCAATAAACTGAAGCTAACAACTTCTTGAACGGTTTCTGGGCCCTAACTCGCTTCGGAGTCAAAGAACCGGATTCACACCACTCCTTAGTCTCTTGTCTTGATCGAGGATCATGGTGGGAAACTCAAGGCATCCATAGTGATGAAACGACACATGAAATCGTTTTTATTCTTTCCAAAACGCTGCAAATTTTTCTGAGAAAGTCGGATTCAAATGTGTTTTTGTACTATTGTTAACGAATGCGGAACTAATTCTGCACACAGATTTCTGGAACCAAATACGTTAACAAAAATATTGCTTACTCTGCCTAATGAAATGTCTAGGGCTTCTCCTAAATCTCTGTCGGTTAATCGACAATCTTCCAAAACCGTATCCTGTATTTTTTCTACGATTTCTGGTATTGATACACTTTTTGGACGTCCTTTATGTGAATAGTCTTCAAGATTTATATGACCACTTTTAAATTCATCATTCATCTTTCTATTGTTGTCTTTGAAGGTGAAGAGTCCTTATATACTTTTAACAATCGTTCATGGGTTTGTTTTGGTGGAAAATAAAAATTTGATCAGTGCACGATATTCGATTTTTTCCATTGTAAAAAAAATACTGTGATACTTCAACTTTGAGCACCTGTAAATATAGGAATGAGAAAATATAAAATGAGAAAACTTCACAGGTGTTCATAAAGAAGTAGTACAATTTTTAGAAAAATTGAACGACGTAATAGCGCCATCTTTTATCGAACGATAAAACTTATGAACTACCTTGCATATTGTACGATTGTGGGATATTGAAATGAGATGATTTAAATTCATATGGACAACAAAAGGTAAAATCAGAATTACGCAGACCACATTCTGCCAGAAACTTGTATAATCTGTTACAGGCTTCTAGGAAGCTGAAATGAATATTGTCCAATCCAAATAGATTAAACACAATAAGCCTGCAGGTTATGGAGATTCAGATGACTCTGGTTATGTAAGAAAAAGTTGTAATTACGATGGAGACCACACGAACACTAGAGTGTTGGAGAAGTCTTCGCGGTTTATATATGTAGCTTCACCATGTTTAACTATATTTATTTCTTATAGAAGATGGCACTTTAACTGTCAAAATATGTATCTAGGATACAAATAATAATGTTGTAAAGGGTTCTTTTTGTCTACTTGAATAAGAATAAATTATATTTAAATAAATTAAATAATTTTACTAATTAAGTGTTATCCAAGGTTATTATAAATAACAAGAGGTTATCATAATAATTTGAACTAAAAAATATTTAAAAAAAGCAGCCATAAAACCAAAATATTTTTATTTATTATGAAAGCTATCAGTTCCTGTTTTATACTATGTATTTTATATCTTTTTTTTTTATATTTATATATAAGTTGAATTAAATCGATAAATTATTTTAAAAAATGTTTACAGTAATTCTTTTTAGCTGTTCTGATAATGAATGTATACCTAATTATCTAAATATTAGTTTAGATAATTAATATGTTTTTTGTCATATTATGAAACAACGATTACTGCTAAGTACACTGGAATTCTATGCATTAGAAATTTGTGTAATTAATAATCAAAAATGTATTAGATGCAAATGTTGATAATTCAAGAATGATTGTGATAATAATTGAAGCATATTGTAAAAGATTAAAATAGCAATTACTAATAAAAATTTTTAACTACTACATAGCCTTATCTTATCGTTTCTGCAAAGAAGGACGAATTGTGGCTAACCTTCAATCGGGAACAAAAATTATTATTTTTAGTTAATATACAGAGTTAGCCAAATGAATGGATTCATTAGAATGTCTTTGATATGCCTACGCGGATTTTAATAAAATTTTACAAATTTAAGTAAATACAAAGAGATGATTTAATGAGTGTCATTTTGGTAAATTTCCAACACTTCCGATCAATTTACAGCTTCCTAAAATGGGATGCTGAACTTGATGTAAATTGCTAAATAAATAGCATTTTGACGTCGTAACCAAAACCCACGTGACTTATTATTCCATGATTTTATAACAATCCATCAAATTAATTTTGAAATCACAACAATTATACTGCAAAATAAATTATCAGTTATTTGGCGCACGCGGCTATCATTCGCCTAATAGTGCACGCCCACCCCGATGTTTAAATAAAAATTCAAAATAAAATTTTAATTGAAGGCAATACAACTATAAATCTGAGATATTAAAAATTTCGTTGTCATTGCCGACCTACTTAGTCTACTGTATATGATTCATATATCTGTAATTAAAATTATTAAATTAATTTTGGTTCAAACAAATTCAAACAAAAAATCAATTTAAAATTTTATATTCAAACGAAACAAAATTAATTTAAATATTTTTTAAACGTCGTTGTTGGTAGCATGATCGAAGCATACATACAAATATTTCACTAGTGAAAATAATTAAATTTGTTAAACAAAATCTTTTCGACCACAAATATTTAAAATTTTTAATTGTGTCATTGATTTTAAATCGAGGTGTATTCTTTCCCGAATCTCTGTTTCACTGCTTCATATATCTCCAGCCGCATCTTTTCGACGCTGTCTGGATGCAACACAGAATTCTTTTCACATGTCGGCTTATTATTATATTATTATAATTTATTTAATTCGATTATGTCATCTATCGGACATATTTCCCACTACATTTTGTGTTGTATTTGTAATAGAATGTCTTTATCGATTCAGTTTATAGGAATCATTAAATATATTCCATTACAAATACTATGCAAAATGTAGCATTAACTAAGACCTGTACCATTCTTTTAATCTGTATTATTGTTATTTTATTTATAACTACATTTACAAAATATATCGTTTAACAGAAATTAAATGTATTAATGGATTTTTATTTCCAATTGCTATTGTAGAATAGAAATCTTTTGTTCAAAATGTCGATTAATGTGAATCACCTTTTCTTGCTTAATCTTAAACGTATTCCTTGAATGTTATATATTTAGGCTTGTATTTATTTGCGATGAAAAAATATGTTACAAATTACTGGTATGCTCTTGCCTTTGATGCTCATACTGGCATTGGCTTTTGTTAGAGTAATTACAAATTTTATTCTTTTGTATTTGGGTTTTTCGACCAGCAGTGATGGCAAACTTCCATATCTTTGGGTTATCTGTAATGTTGGTTTCAATCCGAGCTTGATAAATGTTATAAGCATATTTAGTTCTTCATATTAGTGGAGAAACTTCCCTTTCGTAAAATAGATCTTCTTCATGAGTATTTATTCTTCCACTTGATTAGTAAACCAAGCAGGATATTGACTGTTTAAAGTTCTCATTTTTTGGAATAGAACAATACAAGAAGAATGAGGAGCTTTATAAAAAGCACCCACAGCGAAATCTACATTATTCCGACAGAAAGACCGGTCGTATATCGTCAATTGTATATCGTCTTCCGAATCGTGAGGGCCGTGATTGGTTGTCAGTCATAGCAGTTTGTGTTTCTTTGTGAATATTGTGCAGTTTGGTATTAGGAGTTAGTATAGTATAGTTTCTTTTGTATCCGGAATGTTATTTATTGGTTTAATGTTGTTTGTAACACATTGACACGCCTTGTTTCTTGTGCAACACTGGCGGATAAATAAATCTACATATATATCTGTCTATTTAACAATGATATAAACGTTCAAATGACGATCTTCGAGAACTATACTTACAACTTTCATTCAAACATCAAATGATTGCGTCCGAAGGTTATTTGATTTTTAGCTCGTCTTCAGCGGATTCACGGCCCCACTGAAACTCTTTTGATCAATATTTCACTTTAAAATATATCTTCAATATCATCTCCATACACTGCAATCATTCGTCCTTGAATAGTTTCAGGAGACTTCTGTGCCATTGTTAAAAACTTGATACTGCGATGTTTTAATTTCGCAAAATTCATGTTTTGTTGCGAAGCACTTTAAAAAGCACAAAGTAATAAAATAATTGAAGTCAGAAATGACACATAAGCAAAAAAAATGTTCATTATCGAACGTTACTAAGCAATGCACAAGTAGTTGCTTATTTCCATCATAGCCGGGTAATTTTTTTCTAGTTCCCCTTGTATAAATATAACAATGAAAAATGTAGAGCTACTTTTTTAGTTAAAAAAGGAAAACATTAAAATTTACTATTTATTCCGAAATTTATTCATAAGATTTACAAAATTTCTCCTCTTATCGTTAGTTGTAACAATAAAGTGTGCTACCGTTTAAAACAACTTCCCGGATGAAGCCCAGGCTCTCCTTCACAGATGTCACAAAAACAACTCGTCCCCTTTCTTGCGTAAAGAACGATTTATCTTGTTTTTATTGAAAATTGCATATGCTCAATATTTTTACGTTCTCTCTGGGAACATATTTTTTCCTTTTTGCATTCCACTTCTTATCAAGAATAATTACATCCTACATAATTGGTTAGTCAATTTCTAGAAAAATTACGAAAGATGATCTGTATTTTGTAATGTTATTATCGCATTTGCAACTGTTTCATTATACTCCGTTTTACATACTTTACGACAACCGTCTTAGTGGCCCAAGTTGTTAAATTAAATGTTTATGATTGACACAAAAATTGAAAGTATAGAAAACAGATGGACATTCAATTAGAATAAAAAACAAATATGTAAATATCTTTATCCATATTGCTATGTATGGTATTTTACGAGGGTAGTTTGACAAGTAGTGAGAACGGAAAAGAAAAACGAATTTTTTAAATACAAAATAATTTTTATTTTTCAATATATTCTCCTAAAAGAGCAATACATTTATTCCAACGGTGCTCCAATGCCCTTATGCCATCTCTAAAATGCAATTCCGGAAGGCTTGCAAAATACTCATTTACGAATATGATAAGTTCGTCGTTAAACGAAAATTTCTTTCCACCCAGTGCCGTTTTCAATTTTGGAAAAAGGTGGAAGTCGGAAGGGGCCAGATCCGGCGAATAAGCCGCATGCGGTACTAATTGGAAATGCAACTCGTGGATTTTGGACATCGCAACTGTGCTGGTATGCGAGAGAGCGTTGTCTTGGTGAAACAGAATCTTTTTCTTTGCCATTGCTGGCAGTTTAGCACGAATCTCAACATTTAATTTTTGTAGAAGTTTTGCATAATATTGTCCGTTTATTGTGGCACCTTTCTGAAGGTAATCAATGAGCAAAATGCCCTTTGAATCCCAAAAAATTGATGCCATCACCTTGTTTGCCGATAAAGTGGTTTTCCTTTTCTTTGGAGGTGCAGAACCACGTTCTAACCATTATTACCGAAAGCTTGGAAAGGTCAAATTCTTTCGTTAAAATGTGGTGTACGCTTTCTGTTGAAATGTTTACCATGTCTGCTATCTCTCTTACTTTGAGCCGTCGATCTTGCGTAATAATATTATGGATTTTTATAATCATTTCCTTAGAAGTCACGATTTTTGGTGCTCCAGAGCGCGCTTCATCAACACAGCTTGTTCTAACACGTTTAAATTCATTTACACATCTACTTATTGTGGCGGATGATGGAGCAGATTCACATAATGTTTCCCGTAACTCATCTTTTATTTCGGTAGCTTTCATACCCTTAATTACGAAGTATTTAATCACCGCCCGATACTCTGCTTTTTCCATTTTAACAAAACGACGTGTCGCTTCTTTTTCAATCAGCTGTCAAAAATAAACTAATCAACCGATTTATCTAAATATCGGAATGTAAACATATAAATAGGCTACCTAAATTACAGTGCATTTGTTTTAGCAATTGGAGCACTACCTATGTGACATTCTCACTACTTGTCAAACTATCCTCGTATGGTATTGTAGATTGAACTTCTATATAGAAATAATGATGGAATATACAACATTCTAATGTATAGAAAATGTGGAGAAAAACCGAAATCACGTATTATACATTTATGTACAATAATTCATTATGCAAAATGTTGAGAATTTTAGTAAAAACCTTACATCTATCTATATAGAGATGTATATTGCATTTTAAAGAAGTTTAATTTGATTTTAAAAAGGGTATGTATAACAAAATGCGTCGACTATCTTGCTTCAATCAGGACAGTAAGATGTTCTAATGTACCTCTAGAAAGATTTTTGTTTATTGTACGAGAGCTGTATTACACAATTTCAATATAAAAATAAATCATTTACCAAACACTGACTGTAGAAGCATACGAGCCATATTAAAAGTTAACAAAAAGAAACATCTTTATATAAAAAAGTAAAGTGAAATATTCAGCAAAAAGTGCTAAAATTAAAATTACGTTTTAACTTCATGTTAAAAAAATATACATTCGAGATGGTAGTTGTATATGACAGAGATTTTATATACATTAGACTCTGCAAGTGGAACTACAAATCTAATAGTACTTGGAATTGATCTAAGTGGGCATCTAAGATACAAAAAACGACATTTGGTTAAGTTTAAAAAGCTTCATCAAGAATTTTACACTGAGACTTATGTAAAACTGTGTTGGATGTGTTTATATAGGGATATTGATCATGGGTCAATGGAGTGTTATGGTTATGGTTGAGTTGTTTGGAAATACAATATTATAAGGGATAACCATCATCATGGTTCAGATTATTAGGGTGTTTAGAGATCTCTATAAATTCACGGATTTTTCGGCCATAGTAATTATTAGTAAGGGCCAGGGTTTTAGTAGAATTGAACTGGATGTTGTGACTGGTTCCAAGCTTATCCTCTGCAAGTATTACACTAACTAAACATAGCAGCCTGGTGCAACGCTCATGCTCTGAAACATAAATGCCTACAGACCGCTTTGTTTCACCAATGACAGTTATATGTATATTTATTGCATGTAAGAAAAAATACACTAAAACGTATCCTACAGATATTCATTTATTGTGTAATAGCAACTGTCAATCGGTCCTAATCCGTTTTCTGAATGTCTCCATGCCAATATTTTTGAAAGGTAGCAGCAATTTGCTATATAATTCAATCTGGGTATTGTTTCATATAGTTTTCGAAGGTCTAAAGAACTTACCATCTAAAGGATCTTTGCTTCTAGTGCTAAATTATTATTATTATTATTATTATAAAGCATTAAATATATCTGAACCAAATATTTTAACAATTCTATACGATAAAATAGGAATGAATACAGTTTTAGCAAAGTTTGTTCCAAAATTGTTGACTCGTGAATAAAAACTGCTTAGGCTACAAATTTATTGAACAATTTGACATTTTTCATGCAACTTTTACACTAAGATGGTGATGTAGCTATGAGACTTGGGTTACTTATGTTGGTCCGGAAACGAAATTAGAGTCCTTGTAATGAATCCCTAAGGATTCTCAACTTCTAAACAAAATCCGCAGATAATCTTCAACAGGAAAGTAATGGTCACTATCTTCTAGGAAACCGTAGGAGTTATTCTTATGGAATATATGTTAAAACGAACTACAATATAAATAATAACAGCAGCAACCTATATATTTCCGATATGTCGCCCGCAGCACAAAAGCTTAGGTACTCGAATGACTAGACGATAGCTGCTAAACACAAGCCTTGAAAATTCTGAGCCCATATTGACAGAGTAGAGAGGTTGTCTTGGAGACCATTTCCGTAAGTGGAAACTTCAACTAATTGTAAGTGCAACCAAGATAGAGATTAGCTGATTTCGTCTCCGGAGTGCGACTTTAGTGCCGATGGTCAAACCATCAGACACATTATAGAGAACTGCCCTCAGAGTTCTTCATTCGGGTCCTTAAACGATGTTGTGGACGCAACAGAAGGAACCTTCCATAACATCCGCAACTTAGATGTTTGTTTATGATACTTGCTTTGTATTTTTACAATTATTGAGTTGTTATTATTGTACTGTGATGTAAGCCTTACTATACACGTAAATAAGTAAATAAAGTGTAGTCGCGACTGATTTTGATAAAACGTTTGAATAATCTCTAAACTTTATTGAAGTGTGTATGGTTCCACGATGAAATGGTAAACACAGACAAATGTTAAAGGAACAAATTTAATAGGGATGCCATTTGAAAGAAATACCAAATTACAAATGCGGCATCCCTAATAGAAAACCACTTACACAATGTTCAGCGTTTTATTCAATTAATACAAGAATTTTGCGAATTTTACCAAGACTATCACTTGAATATGATTAAATACTAATAAAGAATTATGCATTGTGTACTATTTATATAATCGTATTTAAATCATTGCTATAAATAACATTATTATCAATGATCTACATAACATTACAAAAATGAAGTCTGAATCAGAGCGTGGTAATCTTAGAATAACCAATGACATGGTCTTACATCGAGATCTAAAAGTGGTACAACAACTTTTTCGTTTTCGAAATTTTGTGATACACGTATTGCATAGATTCGTTTTTCATTGTTATTTACATGAGAAATGAACGCGGTGCGATGAATATACGAGTTGTATGAACTCGTAAATTATACAGTGCGTTTTCTAAGATTAGTAGTACATTGTAAAAGTTTGCATATGGTTGAAATATTAATCACATAGTAACTTTCTTTTTAATATTGTTCTGAAAGAATATTGTTAATCGGAATTTATCACCATAAATTCGGCATTTCTGGGTTTGCAAATACTAATAAATTTTATTGTGCAATTGATATTCTAGTTACATGACAATATAATAATATTAAAATAGTAGAACTTAATACAAGAAAATTAAAATAAATTAAAATTGCGTCAGTTATGATCCATAATAGACAAATAATTTTAATACGTTTATTGGTTGTTTTGTAAGCGTTGTTAACAAAACAACCAATAAACGTATTAACCTTGTTTTATGAGAATAAAAAAATCTTGTTTATGAGAATGTGAGGATTTGATACTTAGATAACATGTTCAAAGCACTTAAACTCCAGAGATATATGAATATATTTATACACACACATACACACATACACAAACATATGCTTATATTAATTATATATATATATATATATATATATATATATATATATATGTTCGAACGAAGGTTCTCGTGGTTGCAAGTATGAGTAATATTAGATTCTCGGGCTCTCCGCGAGGTTGTACATCAGTTCACGAAAGAATCGGCATCAACCTGAAGCTATACAGTTTCATGTCGCTCCACCACGAAATAATTTCTAAGGAATATGATTTAGATATCATCGAAACGTCGAGATGCTGATTCTTTCGAGAACTTCTGTCCAACATCGCGGAGAGCCCGAAAATCTAATATTACTCATACATATATACAGGGTGTTTCAAAAAGAATATACGTATTTCGAATGAATATATTTATTAAACTTTACGACATACGAATATGAAACTTTACACACATATTTACGAAGCTCTCAAGTTCAGAAGACAATATGTCCTCCATTAGCGACACGAACAATATCACATCGGTACTCAAATTCCTCCCATACTCGGGCAAGCATGTCCTTCGTCACTGATGTTATGACAGTACGGCTCCGGTTCTTCAACTCTTCCAGGTTCTGTGGGAGTGGTGGTACATAAACGTTGTTTTTAACGAAACCCCACAGGAAGAAGTCACAGGGTGTCAAATCCGGTGACTGTGGAGCCCAGCTGAGACATGCTAAGTCGCCAGCTCCTTGACGACCAATCAAACGGTTCGGTAGAGTTTCATTCAGACATTCATGCACTTGGCGACTCCAGTGAGGGGGTGCCCCATCTTGTTGTAAAATGAAGTTGTCTTCGTGCAGTCTCGAAAACAACCAGTTTTATAACATAGCGAGATACTGCTGACCGTTAACCGTGTTTCCATCAAAGAAGAATGGGTCGTAAACAGATGATCGGGATATCGCACAAAATACATTAATTTTAGGGGAAACTCGTACATGTTCAATGGTCGAATGTGGGTTCTGTAGATCTCAAATTCAAACACTGCGTTTGTTTACCAGACTACTAACATGGAAAGTCGCTTCATCACTGAACACGATGCGTTGTGCGAAAGTGTTATCATTGTCAATAGCATCATGAATCTCGTTACAAAATGCCACACGTTACCGTTTGTCATCAGGACGCAGAGCTTGTAACAACTGTAACTTGTACGGCTTCATAACAAACCGACGTCTCAAAACACGCCAAATTGTTGTTGTAGGCAGTTGTAACTCCCGACTGGCACGACGAGTTGATTTTGAAGGATTATGTTGGAAAGCAGTTTGAATTCGAGCATCATTTTCTTCAGAAACATGAGGGCGGCCAGGACTCTTTCCTTTACATACACATCATGTATCTACAAATTGCAGATGATACCATCTGCGAATGTTCCACCCATTCGGAGGATCAATTTGGTAGCTCAACCTGAAACGTCTTTGCATACTAATCACGGAATTGCACTTCGCGAATTCGAGAACACAAAATGATTTCTGCTGCGGGGTAGCCGTTTTAAACATATGACGGTTACCAAGAAAAACAGAAGACAACTGACATCTAGCGCTATTAAATAAACTAGACTATGTATTCGTTTCTCCAATAGCCGAGCCGAGGCGCAGCGATCGATAGTTTGGACAAAATAATACTTTGTAATACGTATATTCTTTTCGAAACACGCTGTATTAAAAATAGTGAAAAATTAGAATAGAAACTTTGTTGGAGACTGTTTTGTATTCTTAAAGCAAAACTGCAGGAAAAGTAAAAGTCCCACACTCCGAATATTGATAAGAATTGCAACACTTGTCAAAAAACTATGTCCTCAACGTTAAGCTGTCGACAACATTGTCACAGGCCACGCAAAGTCACCGAATGGGAGGATGAACAATTTATGAACATTTCCTTGGGAAATAAACAAGCTTCTATCAGAGTTCTTAAATATAAAGGTATCAGAGAGGATCTTGCGAACTATTATCCACTGCTGGATTAAAATGTCGCCAGACTGCGAAAAAAGCGGTTAACTGAAACAATGAAAAAAAGCGTTTACAGTGGGCCGAGATACATCCACATTTTACTGTTGAAGAATGGAAAAAGGTCTTTGTATAAAATGATATTGCAAACATTTTCAAGATGTTTTTTGTATTACGTGTTAATTATTGCTGGTAATTTCTTAATCACAGGTCATATTCAGTGACCAGTCACCATTTGCAGCGGTTACAGAATCTATCGAATTTTTGAGACGAACATTTTCGGAATGTTATAAAAAGGAGGTGTAGCATAAAGTGCTAAATATCCCCCCGACTATGATGGTCTGCTTATGCATTATTGGGACTAGAACAGAATTTCTATACTTTGTAGAAAGGGTAATGAACCAGTATAATTACAAAAATGTAATAGAAACTGCTCTGGTATCTTCAATATTTCACTAGATGTGGAGGAAGATCCATCCATGTTTATGTAATATAGGGTTCAGTGATTTCCGGCGAAATCTGTCCAGAATGTTTTTCACCCTGGCCTGGAAATTCATTGGGACTCAAATCGAGAATGTTTGAAGTGTTCTTAAATCTATTATTTACTCGTCCCCAAATACCAGTTTAAGCGTTTTAAAGAAAATATCGAGAAAGCCTGAAAAGCCTGAAAAGCACCTTAAAAATCTGTATTGACAGCATGCCGAAGCGATTTAAGCAGTCATTTAAGCTAAGGGAGGTTTGACCAAATATTGAAATTAATAGATACAAGTATACTATAGTAGTGAACATGTGTTTTAAATTCCATGTGTTTGGATTGTATTTCGTTTAAACTCTATAATTGTAGGTTGGGATAATTACTTATTAAAATATTTTAATTACCAATTCCTGTAAAATACTCGAGGTCTTTTTAGGGAATGATTATGTGAGAATATTTTTTTTGCAAATGTATTCTATTTTACATTTGGTTGTCAATGTGAAAATTAAGGTATTTATAGAGAAAGAGAAATCAGACTCCTTTATTATCATTTTCGAAGCCAAGATTAACCTTAAGTTTGTTTCAATTGTTTTCATTATTATGTTTAAGTTTGACGTTTTGTTAAAATAGTTTGAGTATACATATATCAGATGTAGGAAACTGTTCGATAAATAGTAAATTTTCCTTGATATATTTTCAAGATTTTAGGTCAATGTAAACATTACATCCTTTAGATTTAAATTAGGTGTCTACGAATTATACACTGATTTGTATATTTTGGTTTCTTTTCCGAATAATTTTGAGAACAATCAGGAAATTTTCGTTTTATTTAGCGGTAGGATTATATTACAAGATCGTAAATCTTCTTTATTTATAAATGAAACTGAAATCAAATCTTCTAATTCATGTTTATTATCAGAAAATCTTTAATGTTGCGTGGGAGAATTACATTTATTATTTTTTTTAAAACTATTTTTCGAATTTTAAAACCTTTTTTGCAATATAAAACTATTATATTGGCTCTGCTATAATAACGGGTTAACAGTCGCTACATAAATAATGATACAATTATATAATACACAGCCTGTCACAGAGAAAACCGAAGTTTTTTAAAATAAAAATAAAAGCTTACTATTTTGATAAAATTCATATATTTTACCCAAATTAGTCGCCTTCGGCTTCAATACAAAGTTTTGCACGCTCAATTAACACAGTTATCATGATGTAGATGGTGGCGATCTGTTTATAGTATTTTTCCGCTCTAAGAGTTTCTCTAAATAAAGAAAACTTGAAGAAAATAATTATTTAGCAATTCCTCAGATGTAAATACTTTTGGTACAATTTATATACTTTCACCCGTTATTCGTAGATTCTTCTTGGACATCATTGGTTCCATTCGATGGTATTTTATACATAGACGTGGTTCAGTTTATTTCATCCCTTCAAATAATGTAAAGCTTATAAATTATTATAATTTAAGTTTGTTTAGATAACGAAATACAGACGATTTGGTATTCTTCGGTTAACCAGCAATCTCGCTATAATCTTAATTTTTCACTTAAGATACGAAAAGCGTCATCATTCATTATCGACAGCGGAAGGCTGTCCTGAGCAGGGTTGACCATCAAAGTTAATATTTCAATTTCTAAAGCATGCATGCATTTCGAATCATGTTTTTTATCATTTTTCTGTATCGAAAAAGAACGGTAGCCCACAAAGGATCGTTAGTTAATAACGCAAGTTTACCTGATGAGAGGTGAATTCTTTGAAACGCGTAGTAAACAGAATGTTATTGACATTTGAATGATTCTTTAAACGTTCACCTAATGGCAATTCGTCAAGATTTCAAGTGTTCGTCTATTTACCCACTTGTAACATTGTTACCGAATTTAGGGAGATGACGCGCCCTTGTTCCTTCGTTCGTGCATTCGCGTGTTTGATTGAATAAGGGTGGTATTATTTTTTCATCTTTTTGTTCTATCGGAAAGATACGATAAACCCACAAAGAATAGTTCGTTAATAACACACGTTTACCCGATGAGAGGTGAATTCTTTGAAACGCGTAGTAAACATGGTGTTATTATTAACATTTGAATGATCCTTTTGACGTTCATTTAACGGCAATTCGCCGAGATTTTAAACTGTTTGCGTCTATTTACGCACTGGTAACTTTTTTAGCGAAACGACATGCCCTTCTTCTTTGGTTCGTACATTCGAATGTTTAAACGAAAGAGGAAGGTATCGTGTTTTCGCCATTAAACAACAAATCGTTTAAAACTTGACCTTACTGGCTTAACGAATGTCATTTTCTTAAGTTGGATATTTATTCGAATTTTTTCTATTCTTAGTAATCCAAGTAACTCAAAAATTTTTTATTATGTGGAGATTTTTTTATAATGGAACTAATTTTCACTGTTAAAAATTACTAATAGAGAAATAGTTTGTTCAGGTACAAACAAGAAGTTTTATATATTTTGATAGCAAAACACCTGAAGTCACGTACATAAGTGTACTTATTGAGTTATGAAAGTAGAAGTCATTTCAATACAATGCCAACGTAAATACGTAGTAAATAAATATTTATGTGACACTACATAAAATGCATTTGCATGTTAGGAGTATTGATGATTGGGCGCCCATGGTCAAATAACCTCGGTATACAGACTAAACAAATGAAATCATCGACATGTAAATTATATATATATGTATGTATGTACATACATATATATCGGATATATAGTCTATCAAAAACAACAAAAAAAATCTCCATTCTTTTAATATTTCTCAATTTTCACTTCATTGCTCTCTCAGGAGATATAAATTATAGTTTAGATTGGCATTTGTTAATGTGGATTATCACAATTTTCATTTTGTCCACGGGCTTTATATTAGAGATAGATTTTTTTATATAAAACACCGCTTTCATGTCATATATGAAAATACATATGTAAAACTTATTTTGAAAGAATAAAACTCGAATTAGTAGAGTTGTTATGAAAGACTATAAATAAATGGTAAACAAATAACTCCTCTCAGGTGCTAGGGTGGACAGCAGTTAAGGGCTGCAATGTGTCGGCTGCATTCGCAGGAGGGAGTGGGTCACGTAGCGATAGCTTATAAGATGGAAAAGTTGAAGAGTACGTTCTTATATTGTGCTTTTCTTGAAAGAGCACCATAGGTTTGAACAACTTGGCGAATGTCGAAGCAGATTCTAAGCCTCAAAAATCTTTCACTGTACTTACCTTTGCTATTATTAAAAAATCTTACTGTCTACTTTGGATAAGTGCATCAACTCTGACTAGCTTATGTATTATAATATAAAACTTTATTTATAAAATATATTTAAAATCATAAGCAACATTGCTTTCCCTCTTGCGGCTAGATGCAGTTAGTAACGACGCAATAGAAAATAACACACATCGACAACACATTGTCGCACCAATTTAATGAAATATTATCACAGACTTTATAATAAATAAAATAATATAATAATTTTATAAATGCCTTTCAATCGAAATTACTTAATGAACAAAATTTTTAAATTTTTGAAAAAAAATTTACTTAAAATGAAAACGAGAGGGTATACTATTTAATAAGCAATAAATTATGTTAAAAAGGAATTATTCTATTATTAATAACACCCTATCAACTACATGTGTTTCACCGATATCACGGATCGTCAGGTTGATTTGTGTTATTAATGAACGATTCCTTCAGAGTGTATTATCATATCTTTCGATACAGAAAATAATGAATAATATCATATCTCCCTCTCTCGACCAATACATAAATGTATTGACCGACAAAGCAAGAACGCTTCTATCTTACAGATCGGAGACTATGTTTCCAGTGTATAATAGACAGAAACTTACATCTAGGCTTTATGCCAATTAAAGAATGTTAAAAAGGAATCATTCTATTATTAATAACACCCTATCAACTACATATGTTTCACCGATATCACGGATCGTCAGGTTGATTTGTGTTATTAATGAACGATTCCTTCAGAGTGTATTATCATATCTTTCGATACAGAAAATAATGAATAATATCATATCTCCCCCTCCCCTCATTTATGTATTGGTCGAGAGAGGGAGATATGATATTATTCATTATTTTCTGTATCGAAAGATATGATAATACACTCTGAAAAGGTAATCGTTCATTAATAACACAAATCAACCTGACGATCCGTGATATCGGTGAAACATATGTAGTTGATAGGGTGTTATTAATAATAGAATGATTCCTTTTTAACATTCTTTAATTGGCATAAAGCCTAGATGTAAGTTTCTGTCTATTATACACTGGAAACATAGTCTCCGATCTGTAAGATAGAAGCGTTCTTGCTTTGTCGGTCAATACATTTATGTATTGGTCGAGAGAGGGAGATATGATATTATTCAAGCAATAAATTAGTTAGTTTGTATGAAAATTTTATATATAGTCTAGGTTATCTGTTCTATTAAGCTATTTTCCCTCGTAAAAATATTTTAGTGAGATTAAACTATTTACATTAATGCAGTTGTTTTACCTAGTGTTAATAGGAAAATTGTACAAAATATAGATGAGTAATATCATGTGTTATGTAATTATCTATTCGCATAAACGAATAGTAATTAAATGTAGTAGAGAAGAATAGGGTTATGTCGTATAACCTTCATAAACTAATTTATATATAATAATAATAATAATAATAATATATAATAATATTTATATATATTATTAACATATATATATATACATATATATATATATATATATATGTAAATTTAAAAAATTAATTTATGAAGGTTATGCGACATAAACCTATTCTTCTCTACTAAATAAAAAGGGACATTTAATTACTATTTGTTTACGTGAATAGATAATTACATAACGCCTGATATTGCTTATCTATATTTTGTACAATTTTCCTAGCGAATTAAACTTGATATTTATTTATCGCTAACTGATTTTAGAACTCATATATAGACAAGGTACCTAGAAGAGACTTATCTATTGTATACAAAATTCATCGAATTAGATTACTGAAAATATCAAAGACAAAAAGATTAAGGTCTGAGTTAATTAAATATATATATATATATATATATATATATATATATATATATATATATATGGGTTGGCAACTAAGTACTTTCGGTTTTGTAGTATAAAATAAAACATTTTTTTTAACAAAGAATAGCTTTTAATCAATTATATATAATTATATATTTTCCATTTTGCTCAATGACCTTCTGCCATCTTTCTTTCAGCTGCATGATTCCGCGCTCATAAAATTTCTGGTCCTTATCAGCAAAGAACTGAACCAGGTGCGAGTGAAGGTCATCGTTATTTGTGAAAGTTTTACCATTCAAAGAATTCTGCAAACTTCGAAATAAATGGTAATCAGATGGTGCTAGATCAGGGCTGTATGGGAGATGTGGCATCACTTCCCAGCCAAGCTCCAATAGTTTCCCACGAGCTGCCAAAGATGTCATCCAGTTTTATTAATTGTTGACAGTAAACATCAGA
Organism: Dermolepida albohirtum; assembly: GCA_031893035.1. Classification (NCBI taxonomy): domain Eukaryota; kingdom Metazoa; phylum Arthropoda; class Insecta; order Coleoptera; family Scarabaeidae; genus Dermolepida; species Dermolepida albohirtum. Next base: position 196,955 of record JAVIWB010001519.1, on the reverse strand, counting down.
ATTGATCGTTTGGTTCCTTGGAAGCAGCTCAAAAAACACAACATCTTTGTAATCCCACCAAACTGACAGCATGATCTTTTTTGGATGCAATTCAGCTTGCAATTCAGTTTGCTCCATGATCGTTTTCGAACTATGTTACTGTACAGAACCCATTTTTCATCACCAGCGATGATTCTTTTTAAGAAAGGGTCAGTTTCATTTCGTCTAAGGTGCATATCGCAAAAGTTGATTCTTTGTGTTAAATGAATTTCTTTCAATTCGTGAGGTACCCAAATATCAAGCTTCTTAACTAGCCCAAGACATTTTAAATGTTTTTCAATTGTTGTGTGCGATACATGTAGCCTCTCCGCAACCTCTCGAACAGTTATATAACGATCCTCTTCAATTATGACTTTGATTTGGTCATCATCAACTTCAGTAGGCCGACCAAAACGTTGCTCATCTTTGAGGGAAAAATCTCCAGAACGGAATTTTTTGTATCAATTCTGACACGTGCGCTCTGTTAAGCAATTAGCACCATGAACTTCACATATCTTTTTGTGAGCCGCAGCAACTTTCTTTCCTTTACGGAAATAAAATAGTAAAGTATGTCGAAAACGTTCGTTTTTGCACTCCATTTAAAATTAACCCACAACTAATAGCTTTAATAAAAATCACGCACTACTTGCTTCTGAAGTTACGTCAATGTGACTAGTATCACGCGACAAACGGTAAAGTACAGCACTAACATACGTTATATAAAAAATAAAGCAACGCTCTCTATCAGTAAAAACCGAAGGTACTTAGTTGCCAACCCAATATATATATATATATATATATACATGCATGATGGGTGCCGCGTTTGCTCACACTCGAGCGAAAACAATGTCGTGAAGATGTTTCAATTGAGTGTTTCACAGCAACAATGCAGAATTTTTGCGCCATTTCATAACCATGGATGAAACATGGATCCATCATTTCACATCCGAGACAAAAGAACTATCAAAACAATGGGCTCAAAAGGTAGAACCGGCTCCAAAGAAGGCGAAAACCGTTTCATCTGCAGGCAAGATCATTGCATCTATTTTTTGGGATGCGCGTGGAATAATTTTAATTGACTATCTTGAAAAAGGAAAAACTATCAACCGCGAGTATTATGCGAACTCGTATATGCATATATGAATTTAATGAAATTAAATATAAACTGTGAAGAAATAAAAATAATTAAAATCATGTAAGATTAATGTAAAAAATGTATTTGATGTTGAAGATATGTTTACTTACAAACATTTCAACCACACACCTTAGTGAGCATTGAAAGAACTCTTAAAAATATAATTATATTGAAACATTAATAATCGAATATTCAAGAAACAATAATAATTGCTGTTAAACTTGACAAATATGATATATAGGCAGTGCAGCAATTAGAACAGGACGAGGAACAGGAAGGCTTACTTACATCACATGCAATCATTTACCAGATTCTTTCCAATACAGAAATTTCTGTTTTTTACTCCAGCATATATTTCAGTATAAGCTGTGTTTAAATATTTTCTTCAACACTGTCGTCTTTGTTTTTCAATTACTGCCAAGAATATCTTGAAGCTATTTACATACATTCTAGCAAATCAATTTTATATATTGGTTTCTCGTTATTCTGTGCATTATCCATCGTCATTAGCAATATATTAAACTTATCTAATAATAGAAATGCAAATAAGTTCAGACATAAAGAAATATATTACTCTATCATCGAAACATTAAATTATTTCACAAACTCGTTTTACTTTTAAATTGATTCTAAATGTTATTAACCTCCTTTACGATTCGCATTTTCACAATATTTGCTAGATTCGCCAAACATTCCTATGTATTTTTAATTCGTTTCGATATCCAGTATTTCCTGTTTACATCCATTAGCAACTTAATTTATATTAGATGTATGTGTATGTACATGTATTTACATATGCTACTTGATTAATGGCAGAATGGTTGTTTTAAGCAATTATATTTGCCTTGTTTTCACATATGTATAGGAGCATATTTGTTTCTTTAAACATGGTTTTTATATTTCGCAGTTCCTTTTTGTCCCGAATAAAGTCGAGCAAATTTTCTACCATCGACATCTAACATGCAGAATTCATATCTTTTTATGATAGCAATAACGGCTCTACATATTTTTTCCTCATTTTCTTTTGACTGAATCTTTTAAATATTTGTTTGGATTTCTTTCGCGTTGCTCTAATTTACCTACTTTATTTGTTTCTCTTTCATTTTCCACTGTATTTATTTTTATTTCCAATCGTGTTTATGTTCTTTTAACAAATCGATTTCTTTAGTATGTCTTTTACGAAATATGAATTTCCTTTATAAATTATAGAATCTTTTTCAAGATGTCAAGAATAAGGTAATTCTTTTCTTTTTACAGTTCAAAGAATAATACAATAAAATAAATTTGATTTAATGTATTTTTTAAATAAAGTAAAAGTAAACTTCAGATATATTTATTAAATATAAATAAACAGTTAACTCTAAATTTATTTTTTAATTTTCACTAATTACTTCCAGTTTAATTACATTTAGTATACATTTATACATTATTATTTCAATCAGATATTGAATAATTAATCACATATTATCTTTATCTACTATAACTACGAGGGTAGTTTGACAAGTAGTGAGAATGGAAACGAAAAACGAATTTTTTAAATATAAAATAATTTTTATTTTTCAATATATTCTCCTAAAAGAGCAATACATTTATTTCAACGGTGCTCCAATGCCCTTATGCCATCTCTAAAATGTGATTCCGGAAGGCTTGCAAAATACTCATTTAAGAAAATGATAAGCTCGTCGTTAGACGAAAATTTCTTTCCAGCTAGTGCCATTTTCAATTTTGGGAAAAGGTGGAAATCGGAAGGGGCTAGATCCGGCGAATAAGGCGCATGCGGTACTAATTGAAAATGCAACTCATGGATTTAGGACATCGCAACTGTGCTGGTATTTCTTGGTGAAACAGAATCCTTTTTTTTGCCATTCCTGGCCGTTTAGCACGAATCTCAACATTTAATTTTTGTAGAAGTTCTGTATGATATTGTCCGTTTATTGTGGCACCTTTCTGAAGGTAATCAATGAGCAAAATGCCCTTTGAATCCCAAAAAATTGATGCCATCACCTTGTTTGCCGATAAAGTGGTTTTCGCTTTCTTTGGTTGTTTAGTTTCGGGTGCACTGTAGTGTATCCAAGTTTCATCGCAAGTAACAAATCGCCTGCAAAAATCAACCGGATTCCGCTTATAAAGGTCCAAACACTCATTGGAAATGCGCAAACGAATGAACTTTTAATCAGTCGTAAGCAATCGCGGCACCCATCTTGCCGAAAGCTTGGAAAGGCCCAGTTCTTTCGTTAAAATGTGGTGTACGCGTTCTGTTCAAATGTTTACCATGTCTGCTATCTCTCACTTTGAGTCGTCGATCTTGCGTAATAATATTATGGATTTTTATAATCATTTCCTTAGAAGTCACGATTTTGGGTGCTCCAGAGCGCGCTTCATCAACACAGCTTGTTATACCACGTTTAGATTCATTTACCCATCTACTTATTGTGGCGGATGATGGAGCAGATTCGCCTAATATTTCCCGTAACTCATCTTTTATTTCGGTATCTTTCATACCCTTAATTGCGAAGTATTTAATCACTGCACGACACTCTGCTTTTTCCATTTTAACAAAACGACGTGTTGCTTCTTTTTCAATCAGCTGTCAAAAATAAACTAATCAACCGATTTATCTAAATATCGGAATGTAAACATATAAATAGGCAACCTAAATTACTTATAATGCATTTGTTTTTTTTTTTTTTTTTAGTAGTGAGAATGACACATTGTCATTCTCACTACTTGTCAAACTATCCTCGTATGTACATTATATTTTAGAGAAGCTTAATTTGATTTTTAAAGCGATACGTATGACTAACAAAATATATCTATTATCTTGCTTCTAACACAATCAGTGCATTCACGTATTTTAGAAACTGACAGATTTTCATTATTGTGTGAGATTTGTATTTCACAATCTCAGTAAAGAATAAAATATCGATCAAAACACCTTCATTTGTATATAATTCTTAAAGTTCGTATATAATTTTGTTGAATTTTTTGACGTGTATATACTTCAATTTGAGTTGAAATATCAATTTATGTCAATATAATTAACAATTTCTTTGTAGTTGTAATCTTTTAAAACCAGTTTGAATAAATTCTAGCATAATTTAGAAATAAATGTATTTTCCTAGACCATCCAATGGATATAAAAAAAACATATTTTAGGGAAAGCCAGTATTAAAGTGAACATCAAAGGAAAAAGGATACCAGGAATTTTTAATTTTTTTCATCAAAAATAAATATACATTTAAAAATATGACATCACGAATAATACGGTATTAACAAGAAAAGGTGATTCACAATAAACAGTACTTTGAAAGGAAGATTACTATTCTAAATAGGAATTGGAAATCAAAATCCATTAATAGATTCAATTTCTGTTTGGTAATGTATTTTGTAAATAATTTAGCTTTGATAGCAAAAAAAAAATGCTAGTAATATAGGTTACGGGGTTAATATAGATCTTAGCGCTAGGTTACAGGAATTGATAAGGCAATACCATCAGAAATACTGGTGATATTGTTAAAGTATCAGCGTGTCTATGACAATGACACTTCTTTCTAGTACTGGTAAGGGATTCTTCTGAAACCTCTCTTCAAATAATAGTTCTGTCATATCCTTGTGATAGCCAGGATGACAATTTTTCATGTTTTTTGTAAGTAATACTTCGCCGACACAACCGCTTCCGGAACTAGCGCGTATAATAATAATTTTTTTTCTTTTGGAAGGGGGTACATTTAGTAATCATGTGAATCATCAATCCAATTTTTCTATGGTATCATGAGTGTCATACTAAGTTTTGTCCAAGTAACAAATAAACCGCCCTCTATATTGGAGTTTTTTAATGTCGAGTAAATATCCTTGACGTAATTTTTGTATCCTTGGTGTCTTCATTACAACACGTCGTTTATCTTTTGTCTCAATTTTTTTTGTTAAGCTTTTTATTGTGGTAACTTCACCTTGCTTGTACATACTATATATTGTTTGTTGAATAATATCAACGTCCCAACTTCTTACTTTCCTTATCTTTCATCACTTCTAACTTTTCTTTCCGAAATACCATGCTTCATTAACTTCCATGTTCTTTCTATAATCTCTTTTTCTGTAATTTCTGTATTTTCTTCTTGCAAATTATTATACCCATTTGATAGTATTTGCGCAGCTCGAACTACTAAATTTATCTTTTTAGCGCCACTGTATATATTGTCCGTCAATGTTGTTGCTATTTATTTCATATTGTTCATCTTCATTGTTTACGTCCCAAGATTTCCATATTTTCTTATAATAAAATATATAATATAATTTTTTTTTCTAACGAAAATGTATATGTATAAGAAGTATGTTAATCTGTAACGTCATTTTAATTATACGATGTTAAGGAATGACTATTAAATTTAATTCCCAAAGGTATATGCATAAATAAACGAATCAAATTCGCTTACTTAGACACAATTTATTTAATACAGTGGAACCCGCTTATTGGAATACTCATATTGTCCGACAAAATTATTTCTGTATGTGGATTATTCCATTATCCGTTTTTAACTTATTTTTTCTTATTATTAGTAAGTTAAGTATGTATATAAAGTGTTTTCCAGTAAGGACTTGACAACTTTTTTTCAAAATAAAATGCAGACCATGAGATATTTCAAAAACTTTATTATCGGGTTGAAGTACAATCAAAACATTTATGAATGGAACTCGACTTCGTTCATATGACCACCGCGGGCACGTTTGCAGCGGTCGATTCGTTGGACCCAATTTTCGATGACTCGGCCACACAATTCGGCCGAAACGGCTGCTAATGTTGGCTCTGAGCTCTTCCAACGTTGTCGGCTTGTTAGCATAGACCAATGACTTGACGTAGCCCCAAAGAAAAAAGTCTAGAGGCGTTAAATCGCAAGAACGAGGCGGCCAATCGACTGGTCCATTTCTTGAGATAACACGCTCATCAAACTTACTCTTCAATAAATCGATTGTAACGTGTGCTGTGTGACTTGTGGCACCGTCCTGTTGAAACCACATGTTGTCCAAGTCCATATCTTCCAATTCGGGCCAAAAATAATCGGTAATCATGGCGTGATAACGATTACCATTCACAGTAACGTGACGATCATTATCGTCGACGAAAAAATATGGCCCTATGACGCCGCCAGCATGCAAACCGCACCAAACAGTTATTTTTTGTGGATGAAGTGGTGTCTCATGAAGCACATGTGGATTTTCACCCGACCAATAACGCATATTTTGCTTATTGACGAACCCATTGAGCCAAAAATGAGCTTCGCCACTGAAAATGATTTTGCGATGAAATTGATCATCTTGGCGCATCTCTTCCAGAGCCTAATCGGAGAACGTACGTCGCTTCAAATAGTCCATCGGCTTCAATTCTTGAGTCAGCTTGATTTTTTATGGGTGCAAACCAAGATCCTTACGCAAAATTCGCCATAAAGTGGTCTGGGCGATGCCCAATTCTTGAGAACGCCGTGGAATTGACTGATTTGGATCATTTGCCACGAACGTTTCAACGGCAGCGATATTTTCGACACTTCGACCAACCCGTTGTCTCACTGGCACGGAAACATCACACAACGAATATGTAGACTCAAATTTTTGCACTAAACTTGTTACTGCCTGTCTACTAGGGCGAGAATTACGACCGAAAATCGCAGTTAAAGCTCTTAAAGTAGCGGTCACCGACTCCGAATTTCTGTAGTAAATTTTTATAATTTGCAGACGTTGTTCGTTCGTGTACTTTACCATGATGAAAATGTTAAGTTTACTGAATAAATTGACCGTGACAGTTCGATGATTAGTGGGTGCGTTCAAAAATTGAATTAAAAGTTGTCAAGTCCCTATTGAAAAACCCTTTACATACATACTTCGTATTTTTTATACCCGCGATTTTATAACTATAAAATTGACTTCAGTATGATACTGTAAATTTATGTTGCGATTTTCATAAAATATATTTAAGAATACATACAAAAGAAATAAAATACATATCAGCGTAATACATATTTTTTAATTGATACTATTTTTTTTATTTCAAACTCTACGCATCCTTAACAAAATAATCGGTAATTTTATTTTGTTTTCTTTCTTTACACGAAGTATCTGTGATTTGGTTATATAATGCCTAAAAATGTGCAAAATTACAATCAGTTTTTGATTCTAGAAAACGACGTATAGTGTCACATGCTAATTTTACTTCTTGAGATGATGGCGCGGCGCGGTTGATGGAGTATCCTTCGAATATGTATTTTTAATTTTTTTGAAAGAAATTTGGGAACGACCTTTCCATCTGGTAAACTACCCCTTTGTTATCTGCTTCTGGGTTTCCGGACTGGAACCGCGTCACTTGTATATCTGCCGACGTTTCAGTATAGTGTTTCAGTGCAGTAGTTCAGCCCTGAAGATTTCCCATACGAATGGGTACGAAACGTCGGCAGATATACAAGTGACGCGGTTCCAGCCCGGAAACCCAGAAGCAGATAGCATGGACCACAACCGCGGAAGTCTACGTACAAATTACCCATTTGTTCCTTGAAAATTTACACTATCCAGATTTTGTGCAATCTGTTCGGCTTTTCCCTTCGAAATGGGTCCGCTAAGTGAAACTTTACGCGCTCTTTTTTCGATAAACCAATGATTTAAAGCATTTTCTACGTCAGCATTCTTCCTGTTGCGTCTTCGTTTTTGAGTACATTTAAAATTATCACGCCAATCACTTAAAATACTGTCTTTTCTTTTTAACAATTTACTCACTTGTGCTTGAGACACACCAAATTTTTTGGCTGCAAGTTGTTTCTTCTAAAAACTCAAGCAATTTTACTTTTTCCTTCAGAGCAAGGTCTTTTCTTTTCAAGTTTGTCGAAGAAGCCATTTTTTAGTCACTTTCACTCACTTTCGATCGCAATGTCAAATAACAAGCTGACCAGAAATTTAAAATCACTTAGGTACAAGATTTTATTGCAATACGTAATTATCCGAAGATTATCTGTAATTATGTACATAACAGCTTTCAAAAAGTAAAGTAAACATTCACAGTAACTTTTGGTTTACATCCACCTTTAGTTAAGCAGGTAGAGAAATTTATTGTTTTATGAAGACAAAATCGCAAAATGTTCTTAGAAAAGCCATTCCTTTACCCAATATATTCTATTAAAAGATATTTTTATTACCGAATAATTTTGTTAATACTTAAAGGGAAATGGTTTTGTTCTTGAGATTTTAATTCCTTGAACCGATATATTCTATTAAGAGGGTTTCTAATAAACGAGTTTCACTGTACAACTCTGGCTATTAAAGTACGGAATAGCTCGCATCTTAGATGTGTTTACGTTTCATTAAGCTCTCACCTCAGGGAGTGCTATAAAAGTACTTAGCTTGCTATTTAGTCAAAGAAAAGTATCATGCGACACACGACAGCTATATTATTGAAACTTGTCTGTTGTTACACATTACATAAATTACTAACACTGAAATTCTCTATGTATTATATCGGAATATAATTATGTTGTATAAACCTATGTATAGACATATTCTACATTCATGTACAACATTTATTTTCACTCGTAAACTAAATAGATTATTCAAACGGAAACGATAGGTCGATCAAGTATTTAGTTGTGGATTACGCGCATGTAATCGTATTAGGCGAAATCCTGAACGAAATTCGAAACCGAATGTTTTGCACATACGTAAATACTATACATGAATCGACACATGTGCGAAATAAAAGAAATAAGACTATGACGAAATCGTAGTTTGTAGACTTTCAACTGTGGAAAGCATGCGACAGACTAAACAAGTTTTTTGACAGGATATGTGGATGGCTCTTTCTCACACTTTTTATTACATGTGCTTTTCATATTTCGTACATACTGTTGCACTTTTAACTTGTCCTAATTTCTTGTTTGCTAAAGGTTCTTAAACTTTCAAAGTCAGAGTGAAAGATGGGTAAATGAATTTTAAAGAACTTGAAATTGCAAAATGTAATTCTGTAACTAGATAATGTGATGCCGTTTGAAACTCATGGTAGCAGGCGCCTTTATCGAGTGTTTTATTTTTGAGGGCTTGAAGGTTTGTCTTGTTTTCTTGCTGCATATTAGATGAAATTTTGTCGATAGTAGGAAGGCTTATTAATAATACCTCTGACGCTCGCTATTAAAAAATGTAATTAATTGAACTTATAGTATTGTACGCAGTCTGTCAACTTTTTTAAAATAAAAATAAAAGCTTACTATTTTCGTAAAATTCATTTATTTTATTCAAAGTAGTCGCCCTCGGTTTCAATACAACATTTGATACAGTCAATTAAAATGTCGATTAAATTTTTAAGTTCATCTTTAGAGATGTCCTTCAAGATCGCTGTGGACGCCCTTTTAATGGCTTCGACATCGGCATTACGCTGTCCTTTCATAGGCAAATGTAGTTTGGAGAATAGATAGAAAAGCGTCGAGCGATGAGATGGCCCATTACCATGTAACAAACGGAAGCTACCATTTTCACGATATTGAGGGCGCAACCGATGAATACCCGCCAAAAGACGCTTCATAACGCAGAATAATGTACAGCATTGACTGTTTGACTAGTTGGTGCTAACTCTTTGTGCACTATACCTTTTGAATCATAAAAACAAATCAACATTTTCTTCACTTTTGACTTCTTCGAACGATTTTTTTCGGCCTTTCTTCACTGGGATGTTTCCCTTCAGACCTTTGACGCTTAGTCTCTAGATTATATAGAAAACACCACGTCTCATCGCCAGTTACAATAGAATATCTGGAGTTTTCGTTCTTTTTTGAGTTAAGTTTGTACAATATTGTATTCAGTTAGCTTGTATGGTACAAATCTTGCACAAATCTTTCTCTGTCCCTAATGCTGTGTCAAAATGCGATGAATCAAATCTTTGGAAATATTTAGCTCCATTCCTATGTATCGCAATGAAGATATCGGCTCATTTCTGATAAATTCACGCACAAGTTCGATGTTACTTTCCGTAACCATATCAACACGTCGTCATTTATATCTGTAAGACCACCTTTAAATCGTTTATGCGACACCTACACACTTGTGTAACGCATACTATGGGCCTTCGAGTATACATGCCAACGTTATGAAGACGATTTCTTATTGTTTGAGTTGATACTACTCTTCCCGTAGCAACAGCAAGCTCACTTCTAAGCCGCGTTGCGTTATGTGTGCGGTTTCTACGTGCAAATACTGTATCGACCATCTCTTGGTGTTGTAGATGTCGGGCGTCCTTATCTTCATCTTGTCTGAACATTTCCAGTTTCTAAAAACCGATTTCACAAACGCGAAATTACATTTTGGTTAAATGCAAAAACTTCAGCCACAGCTTGCTGTTTCCATCGACCTTCCAATTGACTTATGATTCTCCAAGCCTGTGCATGAGTTAAATTGCGTTCCCTTTCCACTATTAACCGTAATTACAGTTAAAAAATTAGCTATGATACAGAAAATGGTAAAATCTAATTATAATCGAGATCGCTCATATATGCGCTTTTATACTTTCAAGCAATGGCGGTTCGTGCAGGTGATGCACCGTAGCACTGTAGAAATTGAAACCTATCAATGCATTCTGTTACGTGGGCAAGGTGAAAAGTTCTCGGCCTGACAGAGATGGCGTTACAATTAACAGAAATTTATGTTTCCTGCGTGGCTGCATGTGTCTTTAGTTCATATGAAAACCTTCAACTTGTTCTCTCAAGTAGTTAGTTTGCAAGAATTTTTGTAATAGACGTCATGCGTGTTATTTTTTTAAATGGATAAACTTGAATATCGTGCTGTTATAAAATTCTTTGTTTTGGATGGTTTAACCCTATGAAAATTCATCCGAAGTTGACAAAAGTGTACGAGAACTCTGCTCCTTCGATATCAACCGTTAAAAAGTGGGCAGCTGAATTTAAAAGTGGTCATACGTAACTCGAAGATGACCCACGTGAAGGACGGCCAAAAACCGCAACCACACCAGAAATCATCGAAAAAGTACATGATATTGTGTTAGACGATAGGCGAGTGAAAGTGAGTGAGATAGCCGAGGCTCTGGGGATATCGGAAGAAACGGTGCGAAACATTTTGCACAAAGAAATAGAAATGAGAAAGCTCTGTGCAGGATGGGTACCGCATTTGCTGAATGTCGATCAAAAGCAAATGCGCAAACGATTTTCGGAGCTTTCTTTGGACCGATTTAATAAGAATCCGACCGATTTTGTGCGGCGATTTGCAACCATGGGTCCACCACTACACGAAAGAAACGAAACAGCAGTCGAAGCAATAGGCGGAAGCCGGTGGTTCAGCGCCAAAGAAAGCGAAGTCGATCGCATCTGCCGGAAAAGTCATGTCGAGCCTGTTTTGGGATGCAAAAGGGGTCTTGTTAATTGATTACCTTAAAAAAGGCAGATCAATTACAGGCGCATATTACTCTAACCTTCTTGACCAGCTGGATGCCAAAATTTGCGAGAAGAGGCCTGGTTTGGAGAAGAAAAAAATCATTTTTCATCAGGACAACGCACCTGCACCCAAGGGTGCATTGGCGATGGGAAAATTGCGGGATTCGGGGTACGATTTGCTCGGTCATCCTCCCTATTCTCCTGATTTGGCACCCTCAGATTTCCATCTATTCCCAAACTTGAAAAAAATTGTTTCTGGAAAGCGATTCACATCCAACGAAGAAGTTGAAAGGACCGTAATCAAGTGTGTTGAACTCAAGGGAGGTTATGTAGAAAAATAAAACCATTTTTTAAATTTAAATCGCAGTCTTTCATTGTCAGGCTGAGAACTTTTCACCTTGCCCACGTATAAGTTGCAATATAAAAATATTTGCCTGTCTTGTATTATTTATTTTTTTTTAATTATTTTTTCAAATATCCTCTAATTGTTTTGAACAGTGTACTTGGCAAATCTTCATTCTAAATTTAATTTGAAATGTGTAAAGTAATATTGGAAATAGAACCTGATTATATTAGGTCGGTAAATTAAAAAGAAAAATTATCGAAATCATAAAATATTATTAAAAGATTAATTTTTGCAATGTAATTTTTACAACGATTTCTGAAACGCTTACAGTTTTGAAACATGCAGTTTTTTTTTCGTTTCCGGAAAAAAAATTGGCAGCAGAACAAATATTCGTATGTTACATTTCACAGCATATTAATTACAATACGAAGTAAAAATAATTCTAAGAAATGTCCGTGCATAATGTATGTTATTCCACTTGATAAAATTGTTGTGTTCTTTAGATATAATATAAAGTATACAATGTCTATCGTAGATCTTGGTGAGATATAAATGTCTTTTAAAAAAATTGATTTTTATTTCAAAAAACCTTAACTTACATTTTGCTAAACACCCGAATAAGCTGACCTCAATAGCGACAAAAAAATGTGACCATGTCACATCAATATATATCAGGATAAGTGAAATATTTTTAGCAAGCCTTGAACTTGATACCCTTTGTTGATGGAACAAAACAAAGATTTCGTAACCTTAACATAATAATTATGAAAATGTTTTGTAATTATATAATACAAAAAATATATATACATTGTGAGATAAGCTTAAAAGATCCGTCAATGCCAGAGTCGTATAATATTTGTCTCTCTTATTTATTTTCTTGACATTTTGTATTTGGTCGTATACTTATATACTGTTAGAAATTTGTTTGTATTAAAGATATTTTTCAACAAGTATAAGATAAAATTTTTTAGATAAGCTTACATCGGAGCCTGGACACGCATTTCTCTAACATTAATGAAAGTGTTATGTTCAAAAAAAAATAAATTTCAGGCTTAAACTGTGTTAAAAATATTCGCTTAAAATATATCATTGTTCTACTTTTGAAATTCGTTCACATTCCTATCGCATAATTTTATAGCCAATACTATCTTTCTTTACATAATTCTTGCGCCAGCATATAAAAAGAAGACACCACCTACCTTTAAAATTTGGCAATCAGTCAATACTATTTTTAATCGGACATCGCCAAATAATATTGAAATAAAATAAATGCTTTTCCACAAAAGTTTTTTTATTTAAAAACTAAATGTAAATGGTGTTTCAAGTTGCGCGTTTTTTTAAGAATAAATAAAATATAGATGGCGCATTGAATTTGTCTGGGGATGTGGGCATTTAAAAAGTGTGATATATGACATTTATAAAAATGGATTCGTATACGGTACAACAACGCGTTCAAATTGTTGAATTATTTTATGAAAATCAGCGTTCTGTGAAACGAGTTTTTAGAAAATTACGTGAATTTTATGGTTCACATAATCGTCCATCTGAAAGCACTATTAGTTGAATTATTAAAAAATTTCAAGAGACCTGTTCGGTGGAAGATCAAAAAGTGAGAAATACAGTTCTAGTGGTCGTTCACAAGAAAATATTGGTATGGTTCGTGAAAATGTTGCTGAAGATCCTGAAATGTCCATTAGACGACGTTCACAACAACTTGGGCTTAGTGAATCAACAACATGGCGTATTTTACACAAGGATTTAGCTCTGAAGGCATATAAGGTTCAAATAACACAGGAACTGAAGCCATTAGATCATTTAAAACGTTCATTTGTCAATTTCATCAATGGACAATCAGTTGATTTTTCTCAAAAAATAATATTTTCCGATGAGGCACATTTTGAACTTGGCGGCTATATTAATTAACAAAATTGCTGTATCTGGGGTGAGGAAAATCCACGAATTATTCATGAGAAACTTATGCATCCTAAACGAGTTACTGTTTGGTGTGCATTATGGTCAGGTGGTGTAATTGGACCTTACTTCTTTGAAAATGCTGCTGGTGAAGATGTAACTGTCAATGGTGATAGATATCGTAGGATGATTTGTGGCCTGAATTAATGAATATTGATCTAGAGGATATGTGGTCACAACAGGATGGCGCTACACCTCACCTTGCACACGAATCAATTGATTTATTGAGAGAAAAATTTCCTGGGCGTGTAATCTCAAGAAACGGTGATGTTAATTGGCCACCAAGTTTGACACCGTTAGACTATTTTCTTCTGAAATTATGTGAAAAATCAGGTTTATAAAAACAATCCACAATCAATTTCTGCTTTGAAAGATGAAATTATTCGTATCATTGGTGAGATAGTTATTATGATAGACATTATGTCAAAATGTCATTGAAAATTTTAGCAAAAGAGTGGACATCTGTGGAGCTGCAAGAGGAGGCCATTTAGCAGATATTATTTTTCGCATATAACTGTCATAACTGATACTTCAATTACTAATAAAAGGTTTTTGAAAGTCAATGCAAATTATGTGTTTTATTTATTCTTTAAAAAAAAGCGAAATTTGAAACACCCCTTACATTTTATGTGCCCTGCACACATCGTCTGTAGTAACTAGCCTAGACTTCTTACTTAGGAGTTTATGTAAGTATTGTATGAATTTGAATGCTGTCAAATAACAAAATTAATTAGTTTTGTTCGTATTATCAATACGTTTTCGACGTACATATACGTAACATTAATTTCGTGCGCCCTTTCAAATAGAGCGGTGCTTTTTAATTCCTGGAGCTTGAGGCGGTAGTCAAGTGCAAAAAAACGAGAGCTTTGTGTTTGATATTGTCTAGAATTTTAAATTAATAAATTTTAATATCTGTTATATTAAGATAGAATTTTACTTTGGTTTTAAGGGTCTTAAGTTTTTCTTTTTGACATTAAGATTATCCATGCAGTCAGACGTTAACGATTATAGAAGACAAAACTAAGGATAAACACTTTTCATGCCTAGGGATCGTTCAAGGAAATTATTTATGACAAATAATAGTAGGCAACGGAAATATAGGAAATCCCACGAAGATAACATACGGCAGGATCACAAGCTCTAAATTAAATTTTAACTCGTCCGAATTATTAAAAAAATACCTTTAAACGGTCCATAACATCTTTTTTGTTCGGGGTTAATACATTTTAAATGTTAAATGGTCTTTCTACCTTCGGCAGCTATATTATGTATACGTATCATATATGTATACCGTACACGTATACTACCGGTCATATTTATTTGCCCACCCTTAGTTTTAGCCAAAATATTAAACTATCAAATGTGTACTGAAAGTTTATTTATTGTACCAATACAATAGTGTAAAATAAACATAAAATAGTTACATTTTTCTTATATAAAAACTTTATCATTAATTATTATTAAATTTTGTTCTCATCAATGTGCCCACCTTTATTTTTGATAATTGCGGCACATAACCCCGGCATTCTTTCAATTAATTTTTGCAGTGTATCTTCTGTAATCTGTGCCCAGGCTTCTTGAAGTTGTTCCCACAGTACAGCGGTGGATGATAGAGCACGTTCTCGAACCTTCCGGTCCAATTCTTCCCAAAGAAGCTCTATTGGGTTCAGATCAGGACTTTGAGCTGGCCATACATTATAGAGATTTGCTCTTGCTCGTCTAGTTGACGCAAGTAATCGCCACACAATCTAGAAGTGTGTTTCGGATCGTTGTCCTGTTGAAATACAAAGTTTTCGCCAAGAATCCTTAGTCCTGAAGGAACAGTGTTATTTTCTAAAATTTCCTTGTAGCCCTCTTTCCTTAGGATTCTCTCAATTTTAACGAGATCGTCTACAGATCTTCCATCAAAACACCCCCAAATCATTACTGAACCTCCTCCATGTGTTACGGTAGGCCCAATACATTCTGGCAGTACTCTTTCTCCTGCGGATCTTCTTACGAATATTCGCCTTTTACTACCGAAAAGTTCTAACTTCGATTCGTCTATCCACAACACATTATTCTACTTATCAATCGTCCAATTCTTATGTTCTTTAGCCCAATTTAGTCTTTTATCTTGTTTTGCTTTCGTAATAGTGGTTTTCGCAGAGCAAATCTTCCGTATAAATCCGCTTGCTCTAACCTTCTCTGTATCGTGGACACACTAATTGGTTTAGCACGCGCTCTATTCATTTCAGCAGCAATTTCTGGTGCTGTTTTTCGTCTATCGCGTCTACTTATCCGTATTAGATGCCGGTCATCTGCAGATGTCGTCGCTTTGCGTCGTCCAGATCTTTTTTTGTTGGAAAATGTACCACTTTCTTTAAATTTTTTAACGTTATAATCAACGGTTCTGCGATTTAATCGTAATTCTTTGGCAATTTCGCGATTACTTTTACCCGTACGATGATATGCAATTGTCATAGCACGCACTTCAACAGATAATTCCTTCGTCTTCGGCATTGCATTAAAATATTCACAATAACTCTCTATTTCACTGTTTTCGCAACAAAAGATGAACGATGACTGACATAAAATTTATTTTCCTTTTTGAATAACACATCCTAATCAATATTACAATAATTAGTTAGTACAATAACACAATATTGGTAATACCTTTCGGAAATCCAGGTAAAACTGTTAATTCTGTAGGGATTAGCCTATATAATATTTATGGTAGTTTTCCAATTTATGACACCTTTACGATAAACAATTTAAGATTTTCGTAGAAATTCATATGAAATTACTTCCACTAATAATATTGTTTAATAATTATAATACAGATTTTTCGAAAGATAATCCGTATTTCAGGAAACACATAAAATTGGGGTGGGCAAATAAATATGACCGGTAGTGTTATGTATATACCGTGTGTACGCGGACGACACAATATTTCTATGTAGAGATAAAAACGAACAACTAGAAGTATGGGCCCATAAAACACTATTGTAAGCCATGGTTCTCAACAAATAAGCTAATGCTCAATGACACCGAAACAGTCAAAATGGCTTTCACTTCTAAACAAAATAAAATTGGACACCAGACATGCCTGGAAAAATGAAGTTGACGCTCTATCAAAAAAGCTGTCGTGTGCAATTTATGCTATACACAGAATGAGAACAATCACAGTCTATCATGCACTCTTTCATTCGGGAATGAGATATAGAATTCAATTCTGGGGCGACTCGGTCCACGCAAATGATATTTTCATTTTACAAAAGAGGGCAGTACGTTCAATAGAACAAGTTCAGTAAATGACACATTGAAGACCACTATTTATAAGAAATAAAATAATGTCCATGGTCTGCATATATGTATATATATACAAACACTTATTGCCTGATGAAAAAGAGGCATCTGGACAAAAGAGAAAAGGGGAGGGAAGATCAACACAGCTCAGATATCAACAATAAATTCTACTTCCCAATCACAGGCTAACACATGGATCAATAAGTCCCGAGACTAACCCATAGATGGCGCTCGTAGTAAACCAGTAACCACGTCTTTTTCTATACAACCTTTGCTTGAAACGTGTCAAAATTTTAAGTCGATCGGACCAGAAACAGCTGAGTTATCGAGGTTGGAGTAAAGTCGTTTTGTAGTTTGTTTAAACAATGGAAAAAACCGAGTTTCGTGTTCTGATAAAACATTGTTTTTTAATGGGTAAAAACACCACGCAAGCAAAACAATGGATTGAAAAATGTTACCCGGACTCTTGTCCATCAAAAGCAACGATTTGTCGGTGGTTTGCCGAGTTTAAACGTGGTCGTACCGACACAAATGACGCGGAACGCTCGGGTAGACCTGTGGAAGCCGTTACACCGGAAAATGTGAGTGAAGTGACAAAAATTATAATGAAAGATCGTAAAGTGAAGCTCCGTGAGATTGCTGAGATGACACAGATATCATATGGAAGTGTATTTACTATCCTTCATGAAAAATTGAGCATGAAAAAGGTTTTTTCCAAGTGGGTGCCGCGGTTGCTCTCGATGGAACAAAAACAGCAACGAGTCGATGATTCAGAAAGCTGTTTATCGCTATTTACTAACAAAAAAGATATATATATACATCACTACACTCCAGAGTCGAAGCGGCAGTCATCTGAGTGGCGCACAGCTGGCGAAAGCCGTCCGAAACGTCCGAAAACGCAGCAGTCAGCTGGCAAAGTCCTGGCGTCAGTTTTTTGGGATACACATGGCGTGATTTTCATTGAAAAAAGGTAAATCGATCAACAGTGATTATTATATTGACTTACTGGTGCGTTTGAAGGAGGAAATCGCAAAAAAACGACCGCACATGCAGAGAAAAAAAAACCTTTTTCACCAAGACAATGCACCCTGCCACAAGTCGATGAAAACAATGGCAAAATTGAACGAATTGGGTTTTGATCTTTCCCCACCCCCCATATTCGCCAGATTTAGCCCCCAGTGACTACTGGCTCTTTGCTGATCTTAAAAAAATGCTCCAGGGAAAAAGATTTGGCTCAAATGAGGAGGTCATCGCTGAAACTTAAGCTTATTTTGAAGCGAAAGATAAATTTTTTTACAAACATGGTATTGAAAAATTGGAAAAGCGTTGGAACCATTGTATCACCCTAAAAGGTGATTATGTTGATGAATAAAAAAAAATTTTGCAAAAAAAATGTTGTTTTCATTGTTAGTCTTGGGACTTATTGATCCATGTGTTAGTTACTATAGCTGCCCAATACAAACATCGACATCTACTAAATACGCTACCATTATCATGGACTGAAAAAAATACTTTTTTTATTTATTTTTAATTTCTTAATATGATTGTCCTGATACGAAATCGGACCATATTTCTTTCTGGCCTAAAGAAGATGACTAGATTAGATAAATATGATATAGAAATGATTCCGAGAGAAATTCTTTTAAAGCTTAAAGCACAATATTTTACTAACGAAAAGTAATATAAAATTTCAAGACAGTCACAAGTGTTTCCAATCCGATCATCACCAGCGTAACGGACAATATCAAGACGATATAAGGATCCTTTCCATATTTGTAGTAGCGTAGTATGACCCATCGAGTCGACTACTGTTGTTGTTTAATATTGGGCATTATTTATGTTATTATTGGGCAATAGAGGAACATAAACTTGATCTTTTACACATTCTCATACGTAGGCCAAACACAAAGAGCAAGATCGTGTGTCACCTTCCCCTGGGGCACAAATGTCGACTCCAGTGCTTGTAATACAAAATGCTGATCAAATTGTAGCACGTTTTTCATGACCAGTATAAATATATTGCAAGGCACGTGCAATAGCATACGCTTCGGCTAAAAACACAGAAGTATAGAAATGTAACTTGAATTGGCGTAAATATTTGGATTCTGATTCTATAAAAGTACAACCATTGCCGATTTCTGTTTTCGGCGAATCACCGAATAAGTGTGTTTATTGAGGAGCTCTATTTAACAGTTCTTATATTGTGTTATTATTGATCAATGCGAGTTTTGCAAAAGTTAGATAACCCAGGTAACTTTTTGGCGTTTGATTTGATCACCAAATCTGATTATGAAGATCTGAGGTATCCCTAAACGTTACACGCAAAGTCGGAAGAGCTTTATTCTTCCAGTATTTATGAGTTAAATCATAAGCATTTTTCTGTAAGTAATTTTCGTCTTATAATCAAATTAGGTTTCATAGTTTCTGCATGCAGAACGCTTTATTTTGGATTAAATCTATCTTTTTTAGCAACTGCTAACAAATCTATAATCTATAAATAATTGATCCATAATTTGGATTTTTTAGTTTCTCGATTGCCGTTGTCATAAAAAGAAGGTGGTCGTGGTTGCAACTATTGGCGCGCGAACGCTTCGACAGCAGCATTTTCCTTACACCTTTGCTTTCCAAGCGCTTCTTTTAATGGCCCGAAAAAATGAAAATCACTTGGTGAGAAGTTCAAATTGTAGGGAAAGTGTTCCAGCGTTGTCCAGCACAAACTCTCAACTTTTTTGGAGTTTGGACAATTACGCGAAGCCATGCGTTATCATGAAGGAGGATGACGTCGCGTATTGGCGACATGCGTCTTTTTCGAAGAATTACGAGTGTTGTTTCTTTTAAAAGATTACGAAAATTCGCGAAATTTATAGTACGACAGTCTTGAAAGAAATCGGCGTGTAATAAATCTTCGAAATCGAAAAACACTGTTGCCAGAACCTTTCTAATTATGGATTGGGTGTTCGTTTCGACGGGCACAGACTATCTCTTCTTTCACCTCTCTATATTGGCTGGTCTGGGTTTCGAGGTGTAATACTATATACGAGTTACATCAAAACTGACGACGCAATTCAAAAAAGTATCGCTTCCAGTCTGATAGCGTGAATGCAGTCGCTGGCTCACTTTTGCATCGTTGCAGTTTCTGATTTTTGGTAAGAAGGCAACGCACTAATCTTTTGGATATTTTTCGAAACTTCAATGACTACTGCACTACTTCAATGACAGCAGTTAATTGACGGTCGGCCTCGAGAAGATGACTAACGCTCAGAATGTTTCTGTCAGTCAAGCTAGTCATCGGGTGGCGTGAATCGCTCTGGTTTTCGACATCTTTCCGTCCTCTTAGAATTTTGTTATGCCATTTACATCCTCTTAAGAAACTGTGCATTAAGTCTTTTCAAAATATTAATGGTTTCATCTTATCTGTCGTCAGATACTTTATTATAATGCGTTGCGGAACGGGGTGACCTCTTTCTTTAATATCGTGGTACAGACTGAAGATGTAATGGCGCGTGGCTACCGCTGAGGTTATAACTCATATACAACGCTACCGATTACACTTAAAAGCTACGTTCTAATCTATTCATTAGAAGGCATGTATAATAAAAATTCCAATTTATGTCTGATTCATTTTAGTATGTAATTTGAATTTCGCCATTGACAATCTGCAAGGCGTTTATACAACCATGCTCAGATGTATTAGACACCCCAGGTAAAAACCCTTATTCTCGGTATTATCCAAGTCTGACGGAAATTAACCGTAAAAATAGTTAATGGTATTTACAGAAATGCGTTTTTGAATACCCTAGTTAATCCTCTATTGAAAAGAATAGGTGGAAAGGAGAAATTGTGGATTTTAGAAACTTAGTGTCATTCTAGCAGTATGTGAGCAACGTGCGTTTGTGAGTTTGTGGTAGAGATCAATTAGATTATCCTATTTTTTCACGTTGTATCAGTTATTTGTTGAAGAAAAATGCCAAAAACACGCGAGTTGTCGGTAGGAGAACGCGCCCAAATAGTGCTACTGCATTCCCAGAAGTTATCAATAGCTGCAATTGCAAAAAAAAAGAATGTTCGCGATGTGCAGTCCGTACAACCATTAGTCGCTATCAGGAGAGTGGGTCGTTTGTTAACAGACCAAAAAGTGGCAGAAAACCCTGTGTCTCGATTAGAGAAACAGAATTTTACAAAAACTGGCTCTCAGTGATAGGAAAAAATCATCGAAACAGCTCGCCAGTGAGCTGAAACAGCGTTATCGCGTAACAGTTTCTGCGCAAAGAGGGAGAAGGCGTCTCCAGCGTGCTGGTTTACGAGGGTGTAAAGCGCGACGTAAACCGCTTTTAACTGACGCTCATAAAAAGAAGCGGTATTTATGGGCCAAACAACATGAAAATTGGACAATCGAGAAGTGGTCGAAGATTCTTTGGTCTAATGAATCGAATATCGAGGTATGTAAGTACATCTTCATGACTAATATTCTTATCGTTGTATGCAATTCAGTCTACATGTAACATTAAATAAAATTAATCCTGTCTAAGTGCTAACTTTCTTCTTTTGCCTGGCAGCTTTGGGGACTACCTGGGACGCTATACGTTCGGCGTAGGCAAGAAGAAGCTTATGAACCACAATGTATCATTCCCACAGTAAAATTTGGAGGTGGTAGTATCATGGTTTGGGGTTGTATATCTGCATACGGTGTTGGAGAAGGGTACCTGTGCGATGGACGGATGAATAGCCAACGCTATTTAGCCATGTTGGAGGAAGTATTAAAACCGTCTGTGCTAAAACTAGTCGACCAGGATAGTCTACAATACATTTTTCAGCAAGATAATGCGCCCTGACACAAATCGGGAGCTGTAATGCGTTGGTTCGAGGAAAACACAATGGAGGTATTGGATTGGCCGCCACAAAGCGATTTGTCGCCCATTGAAAATTTGTGGCGTATCTTAAAAACTAAGGTCACGGAACATAAATGCCTGTCAAAAGCAGAATTATCAACAAGAATTCGCGAAATATGGGCTGCAATACCACCGGCAGAGTGTTACAATTTAGTAGCAAGTATGCCTCGACGAGTGCGAGCTGTCATTAAGGCCAAGGGCGGAGCGACAAAATATTGATAAATTGTACTATATTACTAAATAACACTTTGTACATAATTTTCACAAAAGTTTTATTTTGCTCACCTCTCTTTTAACTAAACTATATAAACTATATATGTATGTATGTACATAAATTCGTAAGGTGTGTAATACATTTGAGCATGGTTGTATGTATGTACTACTATATATGTTTTAGATTACTACACAGTAAACATATGTGACTGTAGCGATTAAATTGCTTGGCTTACTTCTGTAAAATACAATCATTTCAGCATTAATTAATTAAGAGGGTCAAGAACTGTACTTAAGTAACGAGTTGATTTGATACGTACATATAGTGATTAATTAACATGAAATTATCAATTGTCTTTAATAAGAAAGTCGTAAAATTTCTTTTAAATTTCATTTTATTGTTTGAGCACTGTAGAATCGTTTGGTCATAAATTTATTAATATTTAAGAAAATAATAGTTGAAGTTAATACATTGCGCTAGTTTAAAGACGAAGATGACATAGTTTCTTTACTTTGCTAGTGTTGCGTGTTTGTTTGGATGGTTTTTAGACGTAAAATTGAACGTGTAGATAACAGTAACAACTTACAATTATATGTAAATGTAATTAAGTGTTTTACAATGGGAAATTAATGAAAATTAAAATTTCCTCCTACTCTACCGTTGCATTATTTACAGAAAGTTTAATGAAAGCTTCCATACATCGAACCAGGACTCGAACATGTATCAAGCGGACTGAACGGTGGCTCCAACTAATTAAGCTACCGAGTAATACAACGTCGAGTCTCTTAATACGCCATAAATTATTATTATATTATCAAGTTAAGAAGAAAATAATTTCATCTTCTTCACCGTTCAAAAAAGGAAATTCCGATACGAGCCCAAATTGAATATATAAATATTTGTATTTTTATGTATTTTTGAATCAGGTGAATATCTAGTGCAATTTTGGTTCAAGCAGCTTAGTAGTGAATATGAAAGACTTTATGGTGAAGAGGATTGTAAAAACGCATCGAAAATTAACAACGACAACTTCGAGGGAATCAAGGAAACATATCTGTGCCAAACTTCACAGAATAACTCAGAAGAAATTATAGTCGGTTGTTATGGGTTCAAATTGTCTTTGTGTTTATTTTGGTATTTAACTGTATGATTTCCAGTACAGTTTATTACTTTACTATCTGGTTCTGGACTTCCGGGCTGGAACCGCGTCGCTGGTATAACTGCCAACGTTTCGTACACACTCGTATAGGACATGTTCAGGGCTCAACTACTACTACTGTCTGTCGCACTGAAAGTGTCAGTAATAAAATACGATGCTTGGTCTCCAAGGCAGCTCCATAATACTTCACAAAACTGAAATTAGATATTCTTGGCGATATTTTTGTATCTTCGATGATTCCATTATAACACATCGTTCGTTTATTGTTCCAAATCGGAAACCATTAATGTCCGCATTATTCTTGTTCCAGGGGATTCTATTTCGATATTTTCTTTAACTTTTTTGTAAACTTTTTACTGTGGCAACTTCACTCTGCTTGTATATACTCGTGCTGTTTGTCGAATGATATCAACGTTCCAACTTGTTATTTAGATCCTTTATCACTTTAACTTTTCTTTCCGTAATACCATGCTTCACTATATTATAGCTTGTACTGTAGCAAACACCATTTAACTTCGGCGTTCTTTCTACAATGGCCTTTCTGCAACTTGTGCATTTTCTTCTTGTAAATTATTATAAACATTTAATAGTATTTGCCTAGCTTGAACTACCAGATGCATCTTTTTAACACCACTATTTATATTGTTTATCACAGAGTTGAATCACATTTATTGTTATTTATTTATTTCATATTGCTCACTTTCCCTGCCTTCGTTCCATGGTCTCTACATTTTCTTATAATAAAATATATATTTTTTTAATCACTAAAGATTGATATATAACCCCTTTCCACATATAATGTGATATATAACCCCTTTCCACATTGTATGTGGAAACGGGTTATATATCGATCTTTAGTGATTAAGTTAAGCAACCACAGGCTTCATCAAGATCACCTTCAATAAAATATATGCGTTCTCATCTACCAATTTATATTTTGCTACCAACGAAAATGTATATGGACTGTATTACTTAAATGTAAGGAATGTTATGATGTAATACCATTTGAATTAAACAATGTTAAGTAATGACTGTTAAATTTTATTACTAGAATTAATATACATAAATAGGCAAGTCAAGTTCGCTTCCTTAGAAACAGTTTATTTAATATCACTCTGGCTATTAAAGTAAAAAACACTTTACATCTTAGATGTGTTTCATTAAATCCTCACCGCAGGTGATGCTATAAAAGTATTTACCTGCTATTTAGTAAAATTAAAATATCTTTGAATGAACTATACACGAATTCTAAACAAAGACAAAAGAGGAGGACAATCTATTATGTTATTAAGCTATTTAAAATCAAGCTTGATCAAAGACACTTTATGCTGTGTAGGCAATAATTGAAAATTCAGAAACTGTAAGCGTTGAAGTATGTGTACGGAGATTTACCAATATTTAATTTAACAAAAAGAATTAATTGAAAATTAGCATGGAATTCGGTATGTGAATTCCAAACACTACAGCTAATAGTCAAAAATATAACTCACCAAACTCTGGTTCAAGGCGGTGTAAGAAAAAAAAGTTTAAAAGAATCCAAAAAATATTTAAAAAAAAATTAAACGAGATACTTAATTTTCTCGGTTTAAATGTTACCTCCCTTCGAGTTTAAATTGCTAACAACGAAAATTAAGATTAGGTATGTTCACCTAAAAATAATTTAATGTATTCTTGATCTTTTGGATGGGCATCTTTGTTTATTTAAAAACCGCATTTTGATTACTCCCGTTGTAAAATTATAAACAGCGAAAAGCTGTAATATGTACTTAGCTTTAATATCGAAAGACGTAATAAGTAATAAGTTATATATTGTTATATCAATTTAACCTAATTCCCTGAACATATAATTAGAGTACCAGAACTGCTTGAAATATTAGACAAACAATAAAATTGATTCATGGCTACGTATAAGCAAACTACCAACTTTATTGACGATTTACTGTTCCGTTTTCTTTTGTACACTGAAGTCTGTAATATGTTCTTACAGTTTATATTTAAACAATACGGTAAGAAGCTTTACAAATGATTAAGCAAATAACGGTGAATGAAATATGTACGATCATCTCATGTACGTGTTCTTGTTACAAAAGAATTTACCATCGTAATTTGATAATAATCTTTATTTGTGGGTAATACTTCTAGACATCTGAACATATTCTTGAGAAAATAGTTAAGGTGCCAAAAACGTTAGTTGAATTAGGGTTATCAGACGGGATTCTATTGGAGGACATTCTCTTCTTCCTCAGATAAAATTTTAAGTCCTACTTTTAACAAAAAAATGTACTTCATTAATTAAAAGTATTCGTGTAAAGTACTTTCGCACGAATATTTTTCCGCGAATATTTTTTTGGTTGCTAGTAGATAGCAATAATAGTGTGCCACGACGAGACCAATTTCCTTTTATACGTGTAAAGCCAATGAGGTGATTTTGATTTCTGTTTGTACACTATACAATAGTTCAGTTAGTGTTCAGAGTAAAGTACCGGGACCTTAAGTATATGTCTGTGAGCGTATTGAATTGTTACAGGGTGTCTCCTAAACAAAAACAAAAAAAAATAAAAGTATATTCTGGTGCTAATTTTATGAAAACGCTTCACGTAAATGAGGAGCCCAAATGCTTCGTATTCGATATAGAAGATGTCAAATTTTGTAATTGTTTGTTTATTTTAATTTATTAATTAAGTTAATTTTGATGAAGGCTGCGGTTGATTAACTTAATCACTGAACGTCGATATATAACCCCTTTCTACATTCACTTTCGTATTCTGTATACGTATTTCGACAACTAAGTTGTCGGGGGTTATGTATCAACTTTCAGTGATTAAATATTTTGGAAAGTTTACGAAAGACTTAATGAATTTTTTGTACTTACTTAGTATACAACTTATAATTTTGTGTTTAGTTTCTGGCTAGTCATGAGTTCAAATAAAAGAAAATTTAACAGATTATAATTGTTTGATTTTCGTGTAGCCTGATATATGACTCGTACGGTTTTTTACGTAGGTTGCTTTCAATTAATTATTTTAACCAATTTCTTTATTATTTTTCAAAATATTTGCCTTTATGATCTATGCATTTCTGCATTCGGTGGAACTAGTTCTCAAAACATTGGGCTCGTTGTTCTTCAGTCACCGCAGATATGAAGTTTTTCGCCTGTAGAAGCCTATGAAGTTTTCATAGGCTTCTACAGGTGCTTCCGGGGTATTAAGTTTCAATCCAAGCATTTTCTCTTTTATGTATTGGAATAAAAAGAAATCACAAGCTATCAGGTCCGGATTATATGGCGAACGAGTTATCAATCCTATTCGTGAAGCGGTAAAAAATTCTAATGTTTGAGATGCGTTGTGTGATGGTACATTGTCTTGATGCAGAATGATTCGTTTTCTTTTCAGTTTCTCGCGTACATTTTGGCACACAGTTAGCAAACAAATGGTTGTATACCATTCAACATTGACTGTGCGACGATCTTCTAGCGAAAGAGTATCAAGATGACTTGAGTGTCTGAATATGAATAAAGAAACCACTATTTTCTTGCCAGTGCTTCGTCCACGTCTCACTTTTGTGAGTTTCTGCTAGTCTTTGAAGATCCATTGAGCCGATTGTCACTTGCTTCCTGGCTCGTAACAATATGGTAAATCCAACATTCGTTACCTGCAACGATGTTGTACACTGATTTGGCTCGACTTCGATTAAATTTCTTAAGCATTTTTTTGCATCAATCAATTCGCACTTTTTCTGAGCTCCACTAAATTGTGTGGTATCCATCAAGCGCAAAGCTTTCTGACGGCAAGATGATCATGCAGGATAGTTCTGGTTTGGGTCATACCTATGTCCAATGATGCCTGAACAACTCTATATGTGCAGTGGCTGTCCGTCTTTATCATGCCGTACACGAAGTCGATTTTTTTTGTGTGACTTCAGTGACAGGCCGTCCCTCACGATGTTCGTTTTTGAGCGAAACACGTCTGAGCTAGATCTCGTTGCACAACCATTCGATAGTCGTCAAAGATAGTACCTCATCGCCAAACAATTGCACTTTTGTCGAGTGAGAACGTCTTTGAAATCGTAGAAAATTATAGCTTGAAAATTTTCGCGCCTTATTTAAATTTTCCATAAAATTCACTTTATTTAAAAAATTACTAAAAGGAAACAACAGCATATGCTAACAATCTATAAATGCTATTCGAATTAAAAAACCTCAGATAGTACGACAAAAATATTTCTGGCAGCGCCACCTTACGGGAAGTAGTTGAACTGCAAAACATTTAAAGCCACCTACGTATGTTGTTTATTTACCAAGCTCGCAATTAAATAACTCTTATAACCGTTGTAAAGCGCAATTTGTTTTATGATATTTAAATTCTTTCTAAAAATTCTAAGTGGTAAGGGGAATGGTTAACAATCTGTGTATCATACAAGCATTCCGCCTAAAGATTTTATTAAAATTATTGACGATCTTTTAGTTATAAATAAAGTGGATCCTGTAATTAAACAACAAATTTTAAACGCATTATCAGTTTGCCTCTCTCAAAATTATTTTCAGTTAAATAATAATATAGGTACCTATATTCTTCCAACAAAGGTCTAATTATGGGTAGCCCCATTAGCACGCTTTTAGCAGAGATTTATGCATTACATATTTGGAAACTAAAATCCATAATTACCTATTGTTTAGGAATTTTCAATGTTGGTATCGATATGTAGCCGATATTTGCCCGGGTCATAGTACTAAAAGACAGCTAAACAGTTCTCTCACTTTTACATATTTTAACCACTCACTACTTGCAATTTTATATGAATATGAAAGCGATTTAATTGATGGCTTGCTCAGTAAACAATAACAACATAAAAAAGTCCTGCAAATGGTATATCCGTCTACATAAAAATGAAACAATTATAATTTGTTAAATCATATAGGCCCACAATTTAAACAAATACGTTAGTTACTTAAGAAACATGATGTAGATATTGCTTTTCAAACTAACAATACGCTAGAAAAAATCAATTAAAAATAACAAAGACAAAATAGATAAGTCCAGCAAATTGGGAGTCGATAAGCTTTCTTGTGGTGATTGCTCTAAGATACATATGTATATCGGTCAAATTGGAAGATCTATGGACACATCAGAACCTGAAACAAATTTTAATTACAACAAAATTACCAACTATGCAATGCATTTAAATACTTGTAATTACTTCTTTAATTCGGAGTTTACCATTGTGTATTCGGAAGATAAAGGGATAAAGTTATTATTACCTGAAACTACCAGAAATAAATAAACGTAAAAAATGTAATGATTTGTTAAATGTCTAAGTAGATTTGAATAATTCTCCCCTGTGAAAACGTATTTCCTTGTAATTGTATATTACTCCCACACTGAAAAATATTTATTATAATTGATTAGAATATATGTCATTTGTGTTAAATTTACCTTTTAATCTGATGACGCCACAGTGTTGGCGAAACAATTGCTACCATTTTCAAGTAAAAGAATTTTGTGAAAATCACACAATTGAGTTTTTATGCTTAATTTTGTTATGGATCTACATCAAGTAAAGGACACATCAGTTACTTATTTAAATATTATTTATTATTTACGGATTATAAACAATATTATTTGCATTTTGTTTTATAGCATTTAATTCTTCTGCTAAATTAACTTTTGATATAGATAAGTACGAGTATGTCGATCAATCTATGAATCATGCTACTGTACATTGCTAATTTATGTTGTGCAGACTACCTACGAGGGTAGGGCCGTATATTTATATATTTATTTATATTATTTATATATTTCGGGAACTGGTAACACTGTTAGTGTTGCCTCCGATCTGGTGATTACATCGTGAAGTTTGTCATTTTTGACAATATATTTACCTTGACAGTTTTATTATCCGGTTGCTATTTCTATTGTTTACAGTAACTTGAAAATTTTATATCAGCGAAGAAATGGAATTAACTCGCGAACATTTTCGTGCAATATTTTTCATAACTTTCGGCATGGATTTTCTCAACAAGAATGCATCGACGAGCTGAATTCTTTATATAGTGATGAAGCACTATCGAAAACTACAGTATTTCGTTGGTATAGTGAATTCAAACTTGGACGGCGTTCTTTGGACGATGAATTTCGTGAAGGTCGTCCCACAAATGTTGTTGTGACGGAAAACATTAATACAGTACCTCAATTGATAATGCAAAACCGTCATGTGACATACCGTGAGATCGAGGCATCTCCAGGTATTAGTAATACCAGCGTGCATAAGATCCTGCATGAACATTTAGCCGTTAAGAAGCTATGTTCACGTTGAATACTGCATAATTGCGTCAATTGGTGTCAAGAAATGCACAAAAAATATAACGGCGATGCTTCAAAGAACATTTATAAAGTCGTCACAGGTGATGAATCTTGGATCTATAAGTATGAGCCCGATAGTAAACAGCAGTCGATGTGTGGGTATTCCAAAATGAGCCAAAACCAACAAAAGTTGTTGGCGCTCAAAGCATATCAAAATAAATGGTAGCCTGCTTTTTCAGAAAAACCGGCCACCTTGCAACCGTGCCTTTAGAGAGTTGTAGAACGGTCAATTCCAAATAGTACACGATTATTTTTTTGTCAAAAGTTTTTGAAGAAATAAGGAAAACAAACCGAAAACGACAGATCATTCTCCACTATGACAATGTGAGCTCTCACAGGTCGGTTCAAACAATTGAATATTTTACCGGGCAAAACAATGAATTGATGAGCCATCCGCCGTACAGCCCTGATCTAGTACCCTGTGATTTCTTTTTGTTCCCACACTTGAAGAATAAACTTCTTGGTCAACGGTTTTCTACGGCCCAAAAGGCAATTGAGGCATTCAAAGCTCATATTTTGGTGATACCACCTTCATAGTGGCAACAATGCTTTTCACATTGGTTTAAACGAATGCAAAAGTGCATTGTTTTACAAAGAGAAGATTTTGAAAAGCAATAAAACTATTTTCGATAATAAAAAATTTTTTTTGTTTGCTATTCCCGAAATATAAACGGCTACCCTCGTATTAAGGACAAAATAGTCTTCCTGCACTTAGTTTGTAAATAACTAACTACTATGCATTTGATAATATAGCGCAAACATATTGTTATGATATATGTTGTGAGTGTATTATTTAGATGAATTATAATTTGTGCAAAACGATAGAATAGATATCTTTTAGTTAACAAAAATTAGGTGTATTAATAATAGACTTTGTATTATTAAAATAATGTATTTCCTTTTTTTATTAATGTTTAACTCTTATACCTCAGCGCGTCATTCGGCCAGTCTTTTAATGAAATGAGCTAGGTATGCAATTACAGAGGATAAATGCCCTTCTTAAATTGATTAATCTTTTTTTATAACACTAACACTGAATAGATTTAATCACTTAAGGTTGATATAAAGGGTTTTCCAATAAGGACTTGACAACTTTTTTTCAAAATAAAATGCAGACCATTTGAGATATTTCAAAAACTTTATTATCGGGTTGAAGTACAATCAAAACATTTATGAATGGAACTCGACTTCGTTCATATGGCCACCGCGGGCACGTTTGCAGCGGTCGATTCGCTGGACCCAATTTTCGATGACTCGGCCACACAATTCGGCTGAAACGGCTGCTATTTCGCGTTCAATGTTGGCTCTGAGCTCTTCCAACGTTGTCAACTTGTTGGCATAGACCAATGACTTGACGTAGCCCCAAAGAGAAAAGTCTAGAGGCGTTAAATCGCACGAACGAGGCGGCCAATCGACTGGTCCATTTCTTGAGATAACACGCTCATCAAACTTACTCTTCAATAAATCGATTGTAACGTGTGCTGTGTGGGTTGTGGCACCGTCCTGCTGAAACCACATGTTGTCCAAGTCCATATCTTCCAATTCGGGCCAAAAATAATCGGTAATCATGGCGCGATAACGATTACCATTCACAGTAACGTGACGATCATTATCGTCGACGAAAAAATATGGCCCTATGAGGTCGCCGGCATGCAAACCGCACCAAACAGTTATTTTTGTGGATGAAGTGGTGTTTCATGAAGCACATGTGGATTTTCACCGGACCAATAACGCATATTTTGCTTACTGACGAACCTATTGAGCCAAAAATGAGCTTCGTCACTGAAAATGATTTTGCGATGAAATTGATGATCTCAGTTCTTGAGTCAGCTTGATCTTGTGTGGGTGTAAACCAAGATCCTTACGCAAAATTCGCCATAAATTGGTCTGGGCGATGCCCAACTCTTGAGAACGCCGTGGAATTGACTGATTTGGATCATCTGCTACGGACGTTTCAACGGCAGCGATATTTTCTTCACCTCGACCAACCCGTTGTCTCACTGGCACGGCAACATCACACAACGAATATGTAGACTCAAATTTTTGCACTAAACTTGTTACTGCCTGTCTACTAGGGCGAGAATTACGACTGAAAATCGGAGCTAACGCTCTCGAAGTAGCGGTCACCGACTCCGAATTTCTGTAGTAAATTTTTATAATTTGCAGACGTTGTTCGTTCGTGTACTTTACCATGATGAAAATGTTAAGTTTACTGAACAAATTGACAGTGACAGTTCGATGATTAGTGAAAGGGTGCGTTCACAAATTGAATTAAAAGTTGTCAAGTCCCTATTGGAAAACCCTTTATAACCCGTTTCCATATTAATTTTCGTATTCCGTATACGTATTTCGACAAACAAGTTGTCATCATCAACAGATAATTAATCACAGTGTCGCCCTGGAACCACGGCAAAATTCGCACAAATGCAAAGTCCGTACTAGATTTCTTTTGACAAAAAATTTTTGTGGCTGCAAACGAACACACTTTCGAACAGCTTCAACTTCTTCATCGGAACAAAACTTTTGTTTCCTAGAAATTCTTTTAAAGGTCCAAACACATAGAAGTCAGAGGGGGTGAGGTCCGGACTATAGAGGAGATATTGAAGAATAAACACAAACGCACAAACGCAAAGTCTGTACTAGACTTACACCGTCGAGAGCTAAACACACGTTGTAGGCCTGTTTAGCTCTTGACGATGTAAGTCTAATAGCGATTTTGCCGTGGCTCCAGATACAACACCGTGATTATCTTTTGATGATGACAACCTATTTGTCGAAATGCATATACAGAATACCAAAATTAATGTGAAAAGGGGTTATACATACATATATCAACCTTTATTGATTAATTTAATTATACGCATCAAAATTTACCTATCTTTCGAATACTGTAAATATTCATTAATTAATCGACAAATTGTATTACAAAGGATACAAAGGGTTGCAAAGAGGTTAATAATGATCTAATTTGTATTATCAATTAATAATACGCTTTCCAATATGATTACGTTTTATTGTAAGCAACTAATTGAATGTTTAATAAAATAATTCTTCAATAACTACCCGACGAATGTATGTACATATGCGAAGGGTTTGTTGACGAATAGTGAGGCGCGTACGACACAACGTTTAAGCAAAGTTTGCAAGAAATTAAGTCTACGTAGCACGTGGTACGAAAGCAAGCGCGTTGCGTCGAGCCCGAAACACTTCCATGTGAGTGTGTTTGTGTATGTTCACGTGTGTGTGTGACTGTCTGTGTTCAGAGTGAGCCGTGTCTGGTCTGTGAAGCAAACTTGGTTTCATTCTGTGGAGTGCGCTACAACGGTCAGCCTCCTGGACCAGAAATTATTCTTTCCGTTCCTCTCGCTGACCGTAGAGTTTAGTAAATAGTCGCAAAGTTCGCTAACAATTTTCTTTTTTAGTTTCGATTACTTTTTTCTTTTTTTTTTCTTTCATTCCTATTTTATTTAGAAAACAATAATAATAAAACCGGTGTCGAAATGTTGAGTGCGTGAGTGTAAGCGGACAAATAACACGTTTGATTTTTTTTATACAAGCGGCGACATGGGTGTCACTGGACATTTCACCCCGGCGAAGAGATACTATCAGTGCATTTGTGCATTCACCTTAATTCTAGCCTTAATATTTTTAATCTCCTGTCCAGTTTCCGCTGACTCACAGGTAAGGGCAAAGTTACCATACCGAAAAAAGAATAACGAACTTCTAAAGTTCCCATGCGGTGCAGTCGCATTCTCTGCGGTCCTCTTCGCCGAAGAGACCACCGGTACAAACGGTCAATGATTCTTTCTTCTTTTCTGTATGTTGGCCGTTGTGTGCCGTACACGCTTTAGAATACGCTTGCACGTATATAGTTTCGAGAATAACTTAGAATTCAGTCTTTTGCGCTTGCCCGCCCACTTAAAACACGAAACAATAAAGTTTCTTTTTTGATAAAGATCTCCGTTTGTTGATTCCCGTTAAATGTTTTATGCTTAACATTTAAGTTGTAAGTTATAACAGAAATTCGAAATTATAGATATAAAATTAATTTAATTGTATGCGCATGTATCCAGTAATTAAAACAGATGATATTTAAATAGTATAATAACTACAAAATGAATATCTTTACTAGTAATTATTAATTATTTATAGAATAGATTTTAAGGTGGGTAGATTGTAATGTGTTTTGAAAGAATATATTTCATTTGCATCTATTTAAAATCTGAATCAGATATCTAAATTTAAACAATGATTTAATTACACTGGTTAAAATTTTTTGTTAGTTATTTATTATTATATATATATGTACGTGCATATGAATTCCTTTAAGTGCGTCTACATACACAGATAATTATCACTTAAAAATTTTATTCTTAAATATTGTTTTAAGGTAATAGTCAAGAACTATAATTAGCATTCGTTTTTAAATTTATTTCTAAGTAATAAATTAACACATTGGAACATGGAAACATTGGTATATATAATATTTTTTTTTGTTTCGAATTTTTAAAGTTCTTTTTCAAATCGTTTGGAAACAAATCAAATTTCGAAATTGTAAGTTCACGCACGTAAAATTTTAATCGTAATCGGTATCTCTTTTCTTTTTGTGTGATCAATTTTTTCATCAATAAAGCTGAGAAATTAAAAAAAATTCTTCAGTGGAAAATAATAAAATCATTTTTTGCAGATTTCTGTTGGACAAACAGAAAGATGCATTTAAAAAAAAAAGAATATTTAGGTAAAAAATAATACAGTCAGTAAATAAGAAACATATAAATTATTGAAATAATTCAATTTTAAATATTCTTTTATTTCGTTTCTAGTTACTAGTTCTAGGTTTATTTTTTTTGGACGTTTCTATCTTTATATATCTTAACTTTCCATTAGGAATTAATAAATAACGACAGTTTTTATTTTGTCAAGAATGTCCAACAGAATTCCAGAAAACACATTTACCAAGGCAAAACTTTATATGTACCTTTATTATGTATGTATATTTTCACTCAGTATAACTATTGGATATCCAATGAATATGTAATAAAATAATACATTTTATTGTGTTATTAATCTTCTGTCTTGGATAAAGATTACTTATTATTATTATTATGGCGTAGACTTCACTGAGTTCTTCACCTTAATGCGAATTTTTCAACCCATGTATCTCTGGCTGATACCGAGGTCTTATTATAAATCATAAAATGGTAAATTAATGTAAGCTGTGTGTTACTTTATATCTTTATGAGTTTTATTATTATTACCATTACTATTAGTAACTTTGTATTTAAATGTAGATGAAATTAGGTTCTTTTTTATTGTGTGTTTTGAAATATTTTGAAGATTGAGCAACTGTTCGATTTTCCAACATATATATATATATATATATATATATATATATATATATCATTCAGTAATGTTGTAAGTTCATTTTGCAGGACACGAAAATAATTGTCCTGAGACGTTTTTCCATACATACATATATCAAGTTTTGGACATATGTTCATTAAACATTTTTAACAGAAACTGCTTCAGTAACACACACTTAAGCAGCGGCAACCATGTTATGGGACTCGGTATATACATGTACTGGAAAAACGTCTCAGGATAGTTATTTTCGTGTCCTGGAAAATGAACTTGCAACATTACTGAATGATGTTCCTCTCAATGCTAGATGTATTTGGATGTGTATATATGCGGATACAGCATGATGGTACACCTCCGCACTTTGGTAGACAAGTAACAGATTTTCTTAATCAAAATTACACGAACCGGTAGATTGGAAGAGGTTCAGCAGTCGTTTGGCCACCAAAGCCACCAGACTTCGTCTAGATTACTTTTCATGGAGAAGGCTAAAAAATTTGGTTTATGAAAAACAATTTGAAAACAGAGAGCAACTTAGAATTATGAATGCCGCAGAAACTATTCGTGAATGTTATCAAAGCTTCCTCTTCAATTCTGAAAAGAGCTAGAGTACGTATGTTAGCAACTGGGTGGACATTTTGACCAACTGATTCAATGAAGCGACATCATTTTAAGTGATTTTCATTGAGAATATGCAGCGGTACATAATACTGACGTTAACAGGGTTATCTGAAATTTTGAACATATGTTCATTAATGCATTTATAATTTGAAATTGCTTCATAGATCATCCAGTATATGGCAGAAGTTACTACAGATATCGTAAAAAGGAAAACACTTAGATTTGGAAATATTAAATTGTGTAAATTTTTTGGCAGAGATTAGGCTATAATATTGCGTTCCATATAGCGCCGTATTTGTCCGTTTAGGTTAATTTTCTACCGTTTAAGACTCCTGCTGTCTTCTACTAATTAGCATCGTGCCGTTAGATTAGCAGCTTTTCCATAAAAAATGGTCTAGACAATTTGAGTCTGGTGATCTTGGCGGCCGAGCAATCACTGAACCTTTTCCAATCTACCGCTTCGTATAATATTGATTAAAAGAAACTTTACTTGTCTACCAAAGTGCTGAGGCTCATCATCATGTTGTAACCACATTTGTCATCTTACTTTAAAAATGTCATCCAGTAATGTAACGAACTACCGTGCGACGTACATCGATTGTAAATGAGACAATCGTCAATAATATCATAACAAACTTTTGGCGGAAATCTTGAAAATGGGATTATCTAAAACTACAAATGCTTCTAGTTCAGTTACGATAGAGTTTTCGGCATATGTTCACTAGACATCTTTAAGTTGAAATTACATATTCTTAAGCTGTGGCAATCATATCATAGGATACTTAGTATATATACATACATATATAGTATTGTGCAAATTAATGGAATCATGACTTTTTTTTTAGTTTTCTGCATGTGGCAACATTGTTAGGTCAGTTCTGACAGTAGTTTTATGTTAAAAAACATAACCTATATCACTGGGAACACATTACACAGTTATTCAGTGCGTTTTAGAAAGTTTGTTCACATATACTATTTCAAAGTTCAAAATTTGATTTATATTGTGGTGTTTGCGATATGGATATCACGTCCAGAAAACGTGAGAAGATTGTGACATTAAGTACGTACACTTCAATGACACAGAGAGATATTGCTCGGGAATGTGGTGTTAGTCAAGGATCAGTAAGCAAGATCGTAAAGCAAAAAAAGAATACCGGAATAGTTGAAGTGAAACGAGCGGGAAAATGTGGGAGAAAGAGGAAGATGACACCCCGGGATGTCACTTTTTTGGTCAGAAATAGCAAGCTGAACCCAAGAAAAACTAGTTTTGAACTACAAAAAGACTTAGCAGACGCTGGATTGAAAGTGCATGACTCGACAGTTCGTAGGAGACTTTTAGAGTATGGAAGAAAAGCCATTCGACCACAGAAGAAGCAACTCCTCACTCAACGAATGGTGAAGGCTTATCTGGGCCAAGAAATATGCCGGATGGAATAAGGAAGACTGGAGAAAGGTGTTGTTCTCAGACGAGTTCCAGTTTTTGGTGCAGGAACAGCGATCAATGTTCGTGAGAAAAAGTGGAGATGAAAAACTCACTGCAGCTCATATCGATCAGACTGTCAAACATCCTGTAAAGAAGATGTTTTGTACATGGAGACTGGATCTTTGGTGCCTATAGAAGGCATGGTGAACAGCCAGAAATATAAAGAGCTACTGGATGAATATTTGGGAAAAGATCTAAAGAAATGTAAGCCAAACGGAGGTGCAATTTTCCAACAGGACTCTGCTCCATGCCACAAATCGAAGGTTGTGGTCAAATATTTCAAGGAAAAAGGAATAACTCTCCTCGACTGGCCTGGCAATTCTCCAGAGTTAAACCCAATTGAAAATCTGTGGGCCATTTGTAAGGCTAGATTACATAAAATGGACTGTACAACGTAGACAAAATTGATAGAAGCAGTAATTCAGGTGTGGTTTCAGGACGAGAAAATAAAGGAAAACTGTCAAAAATTAATAGATTCCATGCCGAAAAGAGTTCAGGCTGTCATCGCAGCCAAACGAGGGCATATCTCTCATTAAATTACTAGTAATTTATAATTTTATACCATCTCATCGTGATTATATGACAAATAAACGATTTTCTTAGTTATATTGTGTTTGACTCCATTAATTTGCACAATACTGTATATACACTTACATATATTATTCACAATAAAGATGAATATAATATCATTTACATTTAAATACGAAGACATTAATATTAATAATAAAAATAAAATTCCTTATAAATACATACAGCATTATACAGTATTAATTTACCGTTTTACGAGTATGGTGTGTAATAATACCTCAGTATCGGCCATAATTGTGTAGGTTGATTGAAAAATTTGCTTCAGTAACACATTCTTAAACTGTGACAATTTCATGGAACACCTTGTATATACTATTTTATTTCTTCTATTATCGCATTTACTATTCTATTATAAAGTTGATATTTGTCTAGATAACTATCTCTCTTCTTAGCTAATTGGCTGTTGGTTTGAATGACTACTTTTTTTCACTTTTATTTACTTTTATTGTTCAACATACTTGTTTATTTCTCTGCAGTTATCGAAATTCTTATTTGATCAATGAACTTCGAATTTAACTATTGATAAATATGTTCCAATTTGTTAGAAATCATTTCTGGCACTTATGAAGATATTTATAAATTAAATAAATAATAAAATTTAAAAGAATGGAACGTTAATAATACAATAATTTTGTGTATTCTTACTAGTCTCCCATATCCACATTTATAATATAGCGCAACTGCATTATATTTTAAATAACACTGGAAGTTCGTGTGGCTTTGAAGATAAGAAGTATTAGATATAAAGATTGCACATTACACATATACTCTCATAATATAAAATGCTAAATTTATTATCTTATGAAACCGTGTTTATTATGATTAAACATTTATCAATTTAAGTAGAATATTAGTATCGTAATTTTTACAATTGTTAAAATATTTTGTTTAATTTAAAATAAAAATTATTTAAAGAAAGATAATTGATTGACCCATTTCTAGTAACATACAATTTATCAAACTTCTCTTTCAGTAAGTAAATTGTTTGATTGCTAGTATGGAAACTGGCACAGTTTTATTAAAACCATGTCGTTCAAGTCGAGAGCAAAAAAATCCAATCAATATTGAGCGAATACGACTTCCATTCACATTAATGGGATTACAAGCATCGTTGAAGAATAAGTAAGGTGACTCTTCTAACATGAAATAAACGCCAAGCGTTTGTTTAAGTAATTCGATTGCTTCTTCATGCGTTACTTTTTGCTGATTATCTGACCAGATATAGACATTCTTCTTATTCACAAAACCATTAAGAGAGAACTGAACTTCGTGCTTCAAGACAATTTTCTTATGAAATTCGTGTCCGAGTTTCTCTAAAGTTCACTTACTAAATCTGAAACGCAACATATAATCGTTTGGTTTGAGTTCTTCAGTAAAAGCAGATTTTTTTGAAAAGTTCGCCACAAACTGGTGTTGGAAATAGCGAATACTCGAGATAGACGAAAAATTAATTCATTTGGATTTTCACGAACACTCTGACATACGGCTGCAATATTGTCTTGGGCTCCTTGTACTTCTTTGTCTCTCTAGCATCTTCTTCTTTTCCAAGTTGTAATGGAGCTGAACTTTGTTCGTTACTCCGTCGTCTTTAAGGTTTTCTGAAACTGTGGACATATTAAATATTATAATTAGCGAATATCGCTAATGCAGTCTTTGTTAATTTTCGGCGAAAATTAACTGGGAAATTTTAGTCAGTTACCGAAGTAGCACTGACTGAGGTCATTTATGAAGGCCTGAACGGTTAATTTTTCGTGAACTGGGAGGTTTCAATAGTAATTCGCCACCAATTCTTGAATATATTCTAGAATCGTGGGGATCTGCAGGTCTCGGTGTATAACTGAGTTCCTCGTGAACTAAGGAGCTTCTGTCATAATTCGGAGGATTTTATTTTATATCACGTGAAGTTTGTTCGGGTGACAATTGTCTGCGAAATCCCATATAGGGCTCTCTAGCATGGGAACGTCAGTAAGTGAATACGTTGATTCCAATTTATGCACAAGGCGTTCAGTGGTTCTTAGACTTGGACGATTATAACGACGTTGGGACAGTATAATAAATGTGTTTTTACTATAATTTTACAATTAATTGTGTTAAATGAAGCAGGTAAACAAGGGTTTAAGTAAATAAATTAGTATTTTCTAACGATTATAGTAAGAAAACGCTTAATTCTTTCTTTATTTAATTAACTTTAATGCAGTTATAAAAGAACAATATTTACTTTATAAAATCTGTCTTCTTATACCTCGTGGGGTTTAAGTAATATATAAAGATATTAAGTGAACAAGTTTCTAATAGAATATTATGAGTTTATGGGCAAACTAATTTTAACAAGAAAATGTCATTATTGAATTTTGAGATGTTGAAATTTTGATTAAGAGTTATGTAGTAACTCTCATTAAGTAAGTATTTTAAGTAGTAAATTAGATTTTTGTAATCCAGGAAGATTTCCAATTTCATTTTGGTTATTATTCAGTGTTTTACTGTCTTTTAGTTAAAGTCAGCAAATCGAGTTCTATGAGAGTTGCATAGTTACCCGCTCAACAGAGCAGATGTGCAGTTTCGTGCTCGAGAAAATTAAAAAAAAGTCTCTCTATTCAATATGTTTCATACGATTAAATCGTCTAGGGCATACTTTCATATGTATAAAAATATCCTTCTTTTATTCCGAAGGTACTTTTACAAATATACTAAAGTTTCAATTTTGCGTTTCTTACTAAATATTATAACCTTTTTTTTTGAGTTTAGGTTTTTCAGTCACTCGGGAATAAGAAAACACTTAGTTCGTATTAACATTTCGAGAATTTTTTTCCCTTGTTTTTCAAGTTATTTAATTGTTTTTCTTTTTCTTATATTTAACCTACAATACATCGACATATACATATTTTTATTTCATGGCCTTTTTATAGTTCTAAAAATATATTAGTATTTATAAGTACTTATATTTTTTTCTTTTAAATATTGTAAATTTATAAAAACATATTTGGTAAAAGTCAAGTCTGCAAGTATGTGTTATTTCTTGCTTTTTCTTTTCTGCCTGTATTTATGTATGATGTGTATCTATGGTTATTTACGTGTATGTGTTTGTAAATTCACATTGATATATGTGTGTATATACAGGCAGATGCAAACAATTTGTCTTCTAAAGATTAAGTTATAACGGCTATTGAGATTAATATAATAGTATCTCTTATTTGCATTTGTTGTAATTGTTTTCTATTTCGAAGATTGAAATGAAATTCATGTTCGTTTCCAAAATATATTTAGATGAAAGTTTATTTTGTTATTATAATATTGGGTCTGGGAAAAAGTTCGTGGCGTTTTTCCCGATAGATGGCATTGGTTGCCGATAACTAAAGAACAACAAGTCACAGCGACACCACCGACGGCTCGTTTTTTAGATGACCTTCCGAACGTTAGTTTGAGCGTAGAAACATTGTAATCGGTGCAGTGGTTGGAAAGTTATTCGCACTTGAAAATGGAGAAGAATAATGAGAAATTTCGCTATATTCTGCAGTATTATTATGATAAGGGGAAGAACGCTGCGCAGGCTTGTGACAAAATTTATGCTGTGTACGGTGAAGGTACTTTATCGAAATCTGTTGCGCGGAAATGGTTCGCTCGCTTTCGTTCTGGAAATTTCAATGTGAAAGATGAGTCACGCTCCGGTCGTCCAATCACTGAAAAATCTGATGAAATTCTTGAAAAAGTCCAACAAGATAAGCATATCAGCAGTGTCGATATTGGCATGGAGCTAGGCATTGACCACAAAACTGTTTTGAACCATTTACACAAAGCTGGTTACAAAAAAAAGCTTGACGTATGGGTTCCTCATGAGTTGAGCGTGAAAAACATGATTGACCGAATTAACATCTGCGATGCGCTGCTGAAACGGAATGAAATCGAGCCGTTTCTGAAACGTTTAATAACCGGAGATGAAAAATGGATTACGTACGATAATCGGAAGCGTAAAAGATCTTGGATAAAGGATGGTGAGCCGTCAAAAGCGTTCGCTAAGCCAACATTGACGCCAAAAAAAGTGATGCTGTGTGTATGGTGGGACTGGAGGGGAATCGTCCACTACGAGCTACTTCCAACTGGTCAGACGATTGATTCTCAACTCTACTGTGCACAACTAGAGAGATTACGCCAGGCGATTGAAAGAAAACGGTCCGAATTGATTAATAGGGAAGGTGTTGTCTTCCATCATGACAACGCCCGACCACACACTTCTTTGATGACCCGTCAAAAATTGAGAGAGTTTGGTTGGGAAGTTTTGATGCACCCACCTTACAGTCCGGATATAGCACCCTCTGACTATCATCTGTTTCGATCTCTGCAGAACTCTCTCAATGGAATTAAGTTGGTTTCAAAAGAAGCCTGTGAAAACTACTTGATTCAGTTTTTCGACCAGAAACCACAGAAGTTTTTCACCGATGGGATCATGGATCTACCAAAAAAATGGCGAAACATTGTCGATAATAATGGAGCATATTCGGTTTAAATGAATTCGTCCACGCGCCATGCGGGGACCAGTTGAATTTTACTGAAAAAACGCCACGA
This sequence comes from Dermolepida albohirtum, assembly GCA_031893035.1. NCBI lineage: Eukaryota > Metazoa > Arthropoda > Insecta > Coleoptera > Scarabaeidae > Dermolepida > Dermolepida albohirtum. The sequence continues at coordinate 154,557 of JAVIWB010001519.1, read as the reverse complement.
ACTTTTTCCCAGACCCAATATTTAAACTGTATTCATAAATTCTTTTATTTATTGAGAATAAATAAAATATAGATGGCGCACCGAATTTGTCTGTGTAAATGGGCATTTAAAAGATGTGATGTATGACATTTATAAAAATGGCTTCGTAGACGGTACAACAACGCGCTCAAATTGTTGAATTATTTTATGAAAATCAGCGTTCTGAGAAAAGAGTTTTTAGAAAATTACGTGAATTTTATGGTTTACATAATCGTCCTTCTAAAAGCACTATTGGTCGAATTATTAAAAAATTTCAAGAGACCGGTTCCGTGGAAGATCAAAAAAGTAAAAAATACAGTCGTAATGGTCGTTCACAAGAAAATATTTGTTTGGTTCTTGAAAGTGTTGCTGAAGATCCTGAAATTTCCATTAGACGACGTTAACAACAACTTGGACTTAGTGGATCAAAAACATGGCGTATTTTACGCAAGGATTTAGCTCTGAAGGCATATAAGGTTCAAATAACACAGGAACTGAAACCATTAGATCGTTTAAAACGTCGTTCATTTGTCAATTTCATCAATGAACAACCAGTTGATCATACTCAAAAAATAATGTTTTTCGATAAGGCACATTTTGAACTTAGTGGCTATGTTAATAAACGAAATTAATAAAATCCATGAATTATTCATGAGAAACCTATGCATCCTAAATGAGTTACTGTTTGGTGTGCATTATGGTCAGGTGATGTAATAGGACCTTACTTTTTTGAAAATGCTGATGGTGCAGCTGTAACTGCTAATTGTGATCGATATCGTCGTATGATAACCGAATTTTTGTGGCCTAAATTAATGAATATTGATCTAGAGGATATGTGGTTTCAACACCTCACTTTGCATACGAATCAATTGATTTATTGAGAGAAAAATTTCCTGGACGTGTAATCTCAAGAAACGGTGACGTTAATTGGCCACCAAGATCATGTGATTTGACACCGTTAGACTATTTTTTTTGGGATTATGTGAAAAGTCAGGTTTCTAAAAACAATCAACAATCAATTCCTGCTTTGAAAGATGAGATTATTCGTGTCGCTGGTGAGATAGAGTCTCAATTACGTCAAAATGTCATTGAAAATTTTAACGAAAGAGTGGACGTCTGTGGAGCTGCAAGAGGAGGCTATTTGGCCGATATTATTTTTCGCATATAAATGTCATAACTGATACTTCAATTACCAATAATTTTGAAAGTGAATGCAAATTATGTGTTTTATTTATTTAAAAAAAAAACCCGAAATTTGAAACAGCCTTTATATTCACTTTGAAGATTATTACGCCAACACAATAAAAGTATTCATTGCTCTCTTATTTGAATTAAGATTATTAAATTCCTATAGACCATACATTAAATTAACACAAAGACAATCAGTAAATGAAGCGGCAATCAATGTATTCGTTACATTATTTAATCTATAATAGATGGAATTAAAATCTGAGATGTTTTGTCAGAAAATATTTTAAGTACTAATGAACATTTAATCTGTCCATCTATGGCTAATAATAGAAAAATATCTTCACGTTGTAACTTAAGCGTAAGAAAAATATTTAGACTTCATTGATATGTAACATTAATCAACATGTTTTCTTATACATAGAATACCTTCTTTACAACTTTCATGATGTCATCAATATTCTTTAAATGTAATCAAACTGGAAACAAAAGACATATTGTCAAGCACTCGGTTTGATACACGTAAACGTGAATTGATTTGCTCTCAGAAAAAGAGACCTTTTCTTTTCCATGTAATTACTCAAATCTTATAATTATTAAACCAGTTATAAATGTCGTTTAGATGTAAGTGGAATTTTTTATTATGTTTTTCTTTTATACATCATTGTTTTTGTGACTGGGCGGTATATAGATTTTAGTAACATATTAGACATATTACATACGGCACGCAACATTTACATATCATTTCCAATCGAGCTTGTTAGAGTTAAAATACTTTCGATGTGTCTTAAGTAACTAAAATGATGTAATATTAACAGTAACGTTCTTATTAAAAATGTAGAACCTTAATGTTCTTTTAATACACGTGTGTAGGTTGAAAATAATGGAAAGAAAGGTATACGGATGTTAAAAAAATCTTTAGAGCTTTTATAATATGTTGTGCGTGTAATTATAGTTAATAAAATAATTGAAAGAAAAGAACTGCTCTCTGAGGACAAAGTCAATGCTGGAAAGAGAGAAACTTGTATAATAACTACAGAGGAGTATGATTGAGTAGAAATCTAATTGGAGGAAGTAGAAAAAGCAATAAAGAAACTGAAGGCGAATTCGAAGACGCAATAAAGAAACTGAAGGCGAATTCGAAGACGCAATAAACAAACTGAAGGCGGGAAAATCAGGCGAGTATTAAATTTGAATTGATAAAGTACATTGGACAAACGGGGACTAGAGCGTTATGCAAATTTTCAACAAAATAATTTAAGGAAATAATCCGCAGAAGATCAATGTTTGCACTGGAATTCTAAGAAATAGAATTCTTGGACTTTTATAGGACTGCGTTCGGAATGTTGTTCCATTCTTCTGGAGAATATATCATAGATGGTTTATAGAGGTTAAATACACTTTTTTTTCGTCTGACCAATTCCTGCCATAACACCTCGATGAGCTTGAGATCTAGACTCTGCTTTTATTTGCAATACATGTTTGCCTGATTTCATTTAAAAAATTCTCGCAAAATAATGTCGTATGTTTTGGATAATTTTACTGCATAAATATAAAGTTGTCACCTATTAATGCGATTAATAGGTTACAACATAGGTTCCCAAACTTTTTAAGGCCATGGCGCTCTTGACGTATAGATTACTTCCGGCGGCGCCTTTCATATGAAGCAAAACTGGCGCCCTGATGATTTTAAATCTAAAATCTTATATTTTTCCACCTTTTTCCTTTTTGGTGAGGCCCTCGGAGACTCTTTACGGCACCCCGGGCGCCGCGGCGCATACTTTGGGAACCCCGGGGTTACAACAACCTATATCATTCCATTTCCCTTTAACACGCGTATTTGTTAATAATTTTCTCTTCTTAATTCAATTTTTTCAATTTTTTGCAAAGAAAAAACAACCCCATACAAGCATATAGGTTCTTCCTTACTTTACAATGGACACAACATAATCAAAGCGCATTTCTTTCTACTTCGTTCTTCGAACGAAATTTCTTCTGGTTTGCCTCAACACTTGTAACTTACATTCGTGTGTCCATAAAACGCATTCGCGTTCTTTGACTCTCCAATCTCTATATGTGTGCAGACTGAAGTCATTTTTATCAGTAAACCTTGATGTAACAATAGCTTTTGAATGGCCACGGGACCATGAAAATTTGCTTCTTGAAGTCGGTGTTCTACTTTACTTACAGATATTGTCCTTTTACGGCCACGATTGATTTCAGGGGTAATTTCTGGTGCAGATAAATTCCTATTTCTCTTTCTAATGGATTTTGTTCGTTGATTTGTAATGGTCCTCCTTATTTCCAGTTTAATATCACTTATTGTAGATTTCTTAATTTTAACTTTTTTTTTCAATTTCGGGCATTGAGAGGCCTTCCTGTTAAAATAAAATAATTAGTTTTTCATTACTTGTAGACTTTTTGATGTCACATTGTAAATTATTTTATTCGAACTAACATTATTCCTACAAAGACATTTAGTGAAAAGCTATTCGCTCTTCACTAAATGTCTGCATCGCGTAGCCGCATCAGGCCGAGTTGTAATTGGAATGTCATTAACCTTGATACTTCCCAAGCAACGACCCGTAGTTTCGTTTCTCTGTCTGCTTTAGTTTACTTTGGAGCTTTAGTTGTAGAGGACAGTGTTGCTTAGTAGTGCCGTGATAATCGTTGATCGCCATCACAAATGTTAAAGGAGGTGTTTGGTGATAATGGTATGTCACGTGTGTGAGTTTTTGAATGGTGCAAACGGTTTTTTGAAGGTGGAGAAGAAGTTGAAGATGATGAACGTCCTGGTCGACTTGTGACTGCAAGAACTGAAGAAAATGTTCAGAAAATTAAGGAAATTGTGCGGAAAGACCGATGTCTGAGCATTCAGCTGATTGCTGATATGGTAAACATTAACAAAGAAACAGTTAAACACTTTTTGTATGATGAATTAAACACGACAAAAGTTTCTACAAAAACGGTTCCTATCTGTGAAGCAGCTTTGGCAGATAAGCCCATTGCTGTGCATGATCATCCTCAATATTCGCCAAATCTTACACCATGTGGATTCTACTGGTTCCCAAAGGTGAAGAGTACGTTAAAGGGAATACATTTTCAGCCTGCTGAATATGTGAAAGCAAAACGACAGTTGTTGAAGAGGCTGACAACTGATGAATTACAGCATTGTTTTGCTTAATGGAAGGCACGTAAACAGCGGTGTATAAGAGAGTATGTTGAAGGGGATAATAGTTGAATATACGATTAATTGCAATATATAACATTTATCTCGTTATTTGCTAGCCACACCTCGTATATCCAGGTAGAAATAAATTTATTAATTATGTAATTTTTGATAACCACACTTATCTTGTATTTAATCTTTTGAACAAAATTATTACAGTTCCGACAATAGCGTCATAAAATGAAGTAAATATTTCTAAAAATGCCTATTCTTAATTTTATATTAAGCCAGTCTATTTAGTGATGTAATAATCTGATATTTTGTATAATTAAATTTGTCTATTAATGTTCTATTAGAACTTTTTTATTGCTCATTAGTACCCGAATTCCTATTATTTAGATTTTAGTAAAAATGTAGGCGTACCAAAGTATTAACAAAGATATAAAAACATAGAATACTCATAAAGCTTGAATAGCATTTAGAAAAAAAGATTACTATCAGCTTCCTCGATTAGAAACTATTCCATTATACGAAGGCAAAAAAATATTTGTGGAATAAATTACTAATTCGAATATATTAAGGTTTGGAACGAAATTACTATAATTATAAAGATAATAATCATTTAATCTTATAATTGCGAAAGTTTAGTTTATCACAAGGATTTTTGTAAATGTTTCTTTATTCGTAAACATATTTAAAAATGTCATGCGTCTATATTAGGCATAAAATGCCGTTGCCTAATAGAATCATTATTCTTTATTTCGATCACAAAATTATAAGTTTCAACTTTTTCGTTAATTAAATTATTATTTTTATTATTGAAAAGTATGGGAAAGTTTATTACTTGTTAGTTGTATACAGTAAGAGAGTATGGAGTATGGAGTCTTTCGAATATATTGGTGAATATGCAAGGAGGAGGATTCATTTACTATTTCTATAAGCTATATCCGACAAATTTTTAACAATAATCAGATGATTTGTGTGGAATGGTACACTCCGTTTCATATCAGATGAATATATAACGTATCAATTCATTAATAAATCTTTTTTTGACTTAAATGTACTAGTTTTCGTGCAATTCGTGAATGTAGAATTAAAAATTGACACGTTTGCAATAAATACCAAAGGAAGTTCGATTGTAACACTTTATTAAAATAAAATATAAGCTTTTAACGTAACAAATATAAAGGTGTTTCAAATTTCGCGGTTTTTTTAAAGAATAAATAAAACACATAATTTGCATTCACTTTCAAAAACTTTTTATTGGTAATTGAAGTATCAGTTATGACATTTGTATGCGAAAAATAATATCTGCCAAATGGCCTCCACTTGCAGTTCCACAGGCGTCCACACTTATTTTCCAATGACATTTTGACATAATTGAGGCTCTATCTCACCAATGACACGAATAATTTCATTTTTTAAAGCAGAAATTGATTGCGGATTGTTTTCATAAACCTGACTTTTCACATAATCCCAAAGAAAATAGTCTAACGGTGTCAAAACACATGATCTTGGTGCCCAATTAACTCGTCGTTTCTTGAGATTGCACGTCCAATAAATTTTTCTCTCAATAAATCAATTTTCCTCACTCCAGATACGGCAATTTTGTTTATTAACATAGCCACCAAGTTCAAAATGTGTCTCATCGGAAAACATTATTTTTTGAGAAAAATCAGCTGGTTGTTCATTGATGAAACTGACAAATGAACGACGTTTTAAATGATCTAATGGCTTCAGTTCCTGTGTTATTTGAACCTTATATGCCTTCAGATCTAAATTCTTGTACAAAATACGTCATGTTTTTGATCCACTAAGTCCAAGTTGTTGTGAACGTCGTCTAATAGACATTTCAGGATCTTCAGCAACACTTTCACGAACCAAACCACAGAACGCTGATTTTAATAAAATAATTCATCAATTTGAACGCGCTGTTGTACCGTGTACGAAGTCATTTTTATAAATGTCATACATCACACTTTTTATTTGCCCACCTACCCAGACAAATTTCTATATTCTTTAAAAAAACCGCCAATTTTGAAACACCCTTTTTAATATAGCTTGATTTTAACATATATTACTCGTCCCTCAAACTAAAAAAAAAAACCGCGGAAATCTTGGTTTCATTTTCACAGTTAACCGTATTGCCAATCTAACAAAACCCACTAATCAAGAATACATTAGGATCATACATTACGTTATGAACAACCAACGCAATCTTTGATGGTAATGCGTTTTCAAAATTCATGTCAGTTGTTTCGGCTCTACAAGATTGTCGTACATTAATATTTACATAAATATAACGATTATTGCAGTTTTCCGAATTATTACAATTTTTACTACAATCTTTTCTCTTATAATATGAATTTGATTTAATCTGAGGTGCTTTATTTATCTAATCTAAATGTAAAATACAAATCAAATTTCAAATTTGATTTGTATTATAAATTATATATGAAATTTTTACAATTTCTGCTGCAAGTCCAAGTCTTTTTATTTACACTTTTGTATTCTCTAACTTATTTCTCTTCCCCCACGATAAATGTATTCTCCCTAGCATGATTTGTCTCTTCTTGGTATGTCTCTTGCTTTAAATAATCTGGTTTAATTTTATCTACTGTTTCTAACCACTTTCTATAAAAATATAAGCAGGTGTCTGATTTTTATATAATGAATTGATGATAGACAATCTAATAAATATTTAGCTACGTAATATACTAGGTCGTTCAATAAGTTTTGTCGTTCGATAAGAGATGGCGCACTTAGGTTTGTCGTTTTATGTTTTTATTAATTGTAGTACTTTTCTTATGAACAAATGAACAAGTTTTATTATTTTATATTTTCTTATTCGTATATTTATAGATGATGAAAGTTGACGTGTCACAGTATTTTCTTACAATGGAAAAAAATGAAAATCATGCAGTGATAAAATTCTTATTCTTAGAAGGTGTAGCACCAAAACAAATTCACGAATGTTTGTCAAAAGTATATTAGGACTCTTTATCTTCAACTAGAACAGTAGAAAGATGGGTTGTTGAATTTGGACATCCTTCACGTGGATTGTCTGAAGGACGTCCAAAAAGTGCATCGACACCAGAAATCGTAGCAAAAATACAAGATATGGCTTTGGAAGATTGTCGAATAAACGGGAGAGATTTAGTAGACGCTCTAGGTATTTCATTAGGCACTGTGAGCAATATTTTGGCTTAAGTGTTGGGTTTCAGAAAGATATATGTAAAATGGGTGCCGCACTTGTTAACAGTGGAAAACCACAATAATCCTAAATCAAAACAAGTCTACGGAGTGATGTGAATCCAGTACTTCGGCCCCGAAACGAGTTAGGGTCCAGAAGTCGGCCAGAAAGGTGTTAGCATCAGTTTTTTGGGATGCAAAAGGAATTTTTTTCGCGGATTACTTCAAAGATGTTAAAATAATAAACTCAGATTATTACCGTAACCTTTTGGATTAGTTGGATGTATAAATTTGTGAAAAAAAACCTGGTTTACTGAAGAAAAGAATCATTTCTTATTAAGATAACGCATCCTCCCGCACAGTTCAAGAAACCATACGCTAACTATTCTCGCGTCGCAAAAAATTCGTGCGTGGAAAAAGATTTTCATCGAACGAAGAGGTAATAGCATTCGTGGAAGCGTATTTCGACAGTCTTCAGGGATGGAATCCATAAATTTGAAGATCACTGGAGCAAGTGTATTGAAGTTCGGGAGGTTATGTTGAATAATAAAATGTATTTCACACCATAAAATCGTGTTTTTCTTATCAAACGACAAAACTTCTTGAACAACCTAGTACAATTTATAAATATATTTTCGTTTCTAGGGTCGTAAAATATTTTAAATATTCCTGTCTTTACTGATTTGACTAAGTTCTTTACTGCTCTATTCCTAACTGCATGGCATGATGCAATTAAAGTATGTTTAATATCATTTTTGTAATAATAATTGTTCAAATATGCGAAATAAATTTATTTTAAATTTTGCCTCGGTAGTTATAGATTGTATTTTTGCAACTTCTGTTTTACCATTTATTAGTCCAAAAATCTACATGCACTTTATTTGAAAACATGTTTAGTTGCGTTATGTAACAGTCACTTTCGATGGTTCTGGTCTTAATTTATTACATGGAACACATTATTTTGCCATTCGTTCGATATCAGAATCAATGTTAGACAATCCAAAATATGATCGTGTTTTCCCTTTCATTTTCAATATTCCTGTATATGCTAGATGCAATTCATTCAATAGGTAGTTGTTTTCTGAATTTTTTTTCTTACAAAATTCATTTATTTTTTTATATTTATTTTATTACTAGCATAATTATTCCATTTTCAATTGTTAATTTTAGTTTTCTAGAAAAATATGTTTTAATTGTACCATCCTCTGTTTGTAAATATTCGACCATTCCGCAGAACGTAACTGTATACCGTTGATAACACTGAAAATCACTTTGAGTTTCACTTTTAATGTCAAGTGCTCCGATGGATATGTCAGAATTATCGATGACAAAATCTAAGTATGAATAAATTACTAAATTAAATAATTAAGTACTGTAGTGGAAAACGTGATAAACAGTCTATGTACGTTAAAATTCGAGTTGCCTAGAATATATTCTATTTTAAAATCAAAACTGGTTGTAGCACTTAATGTTCTTGAAGTATAGCTAATTGATCTTTCACTTCCGTCTGCATGAAGATGAGATAGAACTGCTATTCCATAAGAACTAGCATCACAAGCCAATTTGATAGGTAATTCAGGATTAAAACGAGTAAATACTGTATTTGATGTTAATACTTCTTTTCTTTGAAAATAATTTGTCGCATGTTTATCACACTTAAAAGCAATGTTTTATCTAACAAAATATATAAAAGTTTTACCATATTTGCAACATTTAGAATAAATCGTCCATAATAATTAATCATTTCGACAAAAGATTCTATTTGTTGTGTAATAAATACCACTTGCTCACTGATTGTAACACTTTACTTTATTAAAATAAAATATAAATAAACTTTCAACGTAACAAACACATAACAGATTACACAGCTTGGTCTTGACATATATTACTCACTTCTCAGACTAAAAAAACCACTAGAATGTGTTTGTTTTTAATTTGTTTGTCGTATTGGCAATGTAACAAAAACTACTGACTAAGAATACATAACAAAGACTATAGCAATTATTACAATTATATAATAAATACATGGACGAAAATCACTTCCCTAGTCTTCTTCTGGGCTTTCGGGCTGGAATCGCGTCACTGGTATAACTGCCGATGTTTCGTACCCACTTATATGGGACATTTTCAGGGCTGAGTTTCAGAGCAATAAACAGTAGCAGTAGTTGAGCCCTGAAGATGTCCTATACGAGTGGGTACGAAACGTCGGCAGTTATACCAGTGACGTGGTTCCGACCCGGAAGCCCAGAAGAAGATAGTATGGACCACGACCGCGGAAGTCTACGTACCAGATAACTTCTCTAGTTCAGTGTCTGAGCGCACTGAGTATTATGTGGATATAAGCGTTGCCACTTTAAAATCCCTCAGTCTTATAACTTACATTCAAAGTATTCGCTATATTTCTGGTAGCAATACATCTTCCTCTACCATATTCAGCGTATTTTCTTCCAATTTTACAGTTGTTACTTGTGTTTGACCTTCATGATTCTCCATTATGTGCCGGTTTTCCGATCAAGGAAATGACGATTATGAAATCGTTCACTGTCTAGTCGCCTAGCCTTTACGTTTTCCTATTAGTTTAATTATCAAATGAAAGTACCATACGAGATGCAATAAGTTTTGACAATTTTCAAAGAGAGAAAATAACAAGTCGCAATGGAAGTAATCAATATCTGCAATAACCTCGTGTGATTGCAAGTAATATTCGTTTTATCTAATTTGAATGTTGTTAGAAACGTAAAAACGGATTTCTGGAGATTTATTGTATTCGATAGACTCAGTATAGTACACTACAGTTTTACTTTGGATGCATTAGTAATTTAAAAAATATCTAAACCTTCAGCATCTCGTATCTTCGAATCAAAGCGTCTTCCTGAAGAGCACGCAACAACAAAAAAAATCTTAAAATAGCACATGGAATAATATTTTGAATTTTTACCGCACGTTTAATAAACAGCCTGTATATATGATGCTTTATTACAAGCAAATGGTTTCAATTTTGGTGTAAACAGTGATGTATCCCAACAATCAATGTTGAGACCTATACTATTTGTACCTATACTATATTTCCTTTTACATAAATGACCTTCCAAACATCTTAAATAATGTAGAACGAGACAGTCTTTATGCCGAAGGTGTGTGTAAGTGTGAGATTTCCAAATATAGACAATGAAGCCAATATTTGACTAACGTCATATTTAACAAAATTAATGAATGGGTGGTGTCCAGTATGATAACGAATAAACAAAAAACAAAATTTCGATATTTTCACAATAAGATGAAGGACGTTACTAATGTACAAATATATATTGAGACTTTCGATTTCGATTCTTCCTGTAAAATCCTTGGTTTTGTAATCAATGAAAACCTTAAATGGTCTTCACATATAGGTGGAGTCTGCAATACTTTGGCTAAGGCGTGCTTTATTCTAAAGTAGTTAGAACTTGTAATTTGTATACTTTTCTTACCCTTTATCGCTTTAATTTTGTCTCCTATATGCGATGTGGTGCTACATACTGGGAGATATCGCCGGAGGTTGGTATGCAAAAAGAAGGCTTTGAGAATTATCTTTAAGTTGGGCTATAGGGATTTTTTGCAGGGAACATTTTCGAAGCAATTTGTTGTTCACCTTTTATGATAAACTATATAATGGATATTTTATGCTTTGTTTTTAGGAATAAAAGCGCATATTTATAATACATGAACTGGCAACTATTTATTGCCTGCTCCACACATAAAAATAATATTTCAAAAAGGAACGTATTACGTGGGATGTAAATTGAATGATAACGTACCATGTACGATTAGAAATATTACTAACTTTAGTATCTTTACGTACATACGTGGTTTGTTCAAAAGGAAAGGTGAATTTTGAATTTTCGCGCGCTGTGTACATTCGATTATCGAAATTTTTTTTTGTTATGTTGGTACACATGTGTTAGTCATATGTTGGCATTATCAGCCAATTTGGATTAGTAGTTTGTTGTTGATAATTGAAAAGCTTAGTCACGTTTGTATGTGTTCTTCGATTTTTGACTTTTGAAAAAATGGATTAAAGAATATGTGTTAAATTTTGCGTTAAAAATGGAATAAAGTGTTCCAATGCACTTGAAATGTTGACTGTGGCATTCGGCGACTCCACTTTGTCTCAAAAAAGTGTTTATAAGTGGTACAAGAGCTTTACAGAAGGCCGAGAAAATGCACGCCGAGTTCGATCAAATGTGAAAGTTTTGCTCATTATTTTCTTCGATTACAATGGCGTGGTGCATCATGAGTTCTTGCCAACAAGTCGTACGGTTAATAAGGAATACTACAAGGAAGTTATGCAACGTTTGCGTGAAGCAATGCTGCTCAAACGATCGGAATTGTGGGAAAAAAATCATGGATTCTGCATCGCGATAATGTGCCAGCTCACATCAATGCTTATTCGTGATTTTTTGACAAAAAAACACCACCCTAATCATGCCTCAACCACCTTATTCACCAGATTTGGCTCTCTGCGACTTTTTCCTATTCCCAAAACTGAAGAGACCAATGAAAGGAAAGCGTTTTGCCACAATTGATAAGATAAAGTCAGAATCGAAGAACGAGCACGACCTGATGGCCATACCGAAAAGCGCATTTCAGAAGTGCTTCGAGGATTGGAAGAAATGTTGGCATAAGTGCATTATATCTGGGGGGGGGATTACTTTGCAGGGGACAAAATGGATATTGATGAGTAAATAAATATTTTTCAAAAAAACTCAAAATTCACCTTTCCTTTTGAACAAACCACGTACATATATGTATTACTATGTATATTCCTGTATATTTTGCACATCTCTTGCTTTTGAAATAAAACTTATCTTATTATTATTTTGTACGTTTCTAAAGTCGCTTCAGTCATGTATGTATGTATGTATGTAAAATATTTTAAACGCGTAAATAATTTGTGTTTGAGAATGAATGAATAAATTTAGTTTGTCTATAATTTAATTTTAGTCCAACTATTTTCTTTTCGAATTTTTTCATTTATTTATACCACATTATCGTAAAATAAAATAATTAAAATTCTTTTTTTATTTTTTCTTTTATGGAAACAGGTGTTTCAAGATTTTTTTTATTACGACCTCGTCATTTCTGTTCAAATTTTCCACGAATCTGTATACAAAAGAGTTTTTTTAATAGCTTAAGCTGTCCAAATTAAAATCGTAACAAAAAATGTGTTTATGGCAATAAATACTTTATTGCGTTTGGCAAATGTACGTAGTTTTTGACATTTTCAATGTTTTCAGGAATGTATCAAATAATAGATTATTTTTTGGGTTTATTGCTATCAAATTTCACACGGAGGAACATAGAAATCATCGTATTTGTGGGTATACATACAATATATGCTAATTAAATTAATTTATACGTACAAATGTACTGTCAGGGCTTATTATTGGTTTAATTTTTGTCAGTGAAATGGTTTCGGAAGAAGTAAAGATTTTAGATCTTTCTTTAAGTTGTTTTCTGATGGCAACTTTTAAACAGTAAGTAGGAAGAATGTTGTATAGTTTTAGGGCTTATTTTCGACTTAATTTTTATTATTTAATCATAATATTTATTTTTGGGTACAATTTGGGTGCTGCAGTTTATATATTTTGAATATATTCACTATCAACAGCTTATCAGTCACGTTAAAATGGTTTCTCTTCTGCTTTCTTAATAATGACTCCGCCATCCTCACGATTATGCGTAACAAAGGTACGTTCTCTAAAACTCCAAGAAATTATGCTTTTAAGAAATTTCGATGTTTCACTTTACCTGCTACCAGCACCTTTTTAATACTTTTCAATGTCTTGAGAAAGAAAATTATAAAATATAAACCCTAGTAATAGTCAAATAAAGAAATAATGACAGAAATTATAACATAACCTCAAATATGTTAAAAACAAACTCAGCTGCAACACAAGTAGCGCTCGTGTCTAAACAAGGCTCAACTTCGCAATATTTATATGTGTGTGTTTAAGTAATCAGGAAACGATCACGTGCTGATCAAGCATATTTATTAGTCTATCTGTTCGTGGTACGGAGTGTAGGTACTATGCCGGTCTCTAGGGGTAAACAGTCTTAGCCTTCTATCTTCCCGTTCGGTGGAGGAGCATCTTCTATGATGTTTCCTACTTTCTTGAGGCTAATGTAGTTCAACGATACGACCTCTTTTAAATTTCCTTAACTGGCGATAATTTTGTTGTCTCTTAGCACTTTAATACACTATATAATAACACTTACTACAAAGGGTACTAGGAAAGTTTTGCAATATGACGCAACAATTCATCGTAGGAAGCTGCTTGTTTCTGCATGTTAAGACATATTCATACGTGCATAGTAGCCACTGCGCCATGTCGATGGGCTCAGTTATTTATTAGAAGTGAGAGTGTAAAGTGTTTGCGATGGCATGGTGGTCACGAAATAAGAGCAGTTTTGCGTTATAATTTCGTGCGTGGTTTAAACATAGACCAGTGCTTCGAAGAAATGACTCTTGCACTATGTGGTGTTTGTCCACATCGCACAACGATATTCAGGTGGTATAGAGAATTCCAAAGGTGAAATTTAACTGTGGAGGATTCCGAGAGGCCGGGAAGGCCGCGAACGTCACTTACGAAGGAAAACGTTACTACTGTGAGGAAAATGCTCGGCGAGTGATCTACCAACAGATAGAGGGTACTTCAGGCCTAAATGCACCAGCAATTCGTTCGTTTCTGCATGATCATTTGCATGTGAAGAAACTTTGTTCTCTCTGGGTGCCGCATCGACTGACTGAAGAGCAGATGACACGACGTGTGACTTGGTGCCGGGAGTTGCTAAAAAGTTTAATAAGGGACAATCTCTGTGTGTCAACTACATCGTGACAGGTAACGAAAATTGGCTGCACTATTACGATGTGCCGATGAAAGCTCAAAACAAAGTTTGGGTCGCTGATGATGAGGAAACACCCGTAGTTGTCAGAAAATCCCGATCTATAAAGAAGAAAATGACAGCTGTATTTTTCAAATCGAGTGGAATTGTGAAACGCGTCGTTTTGCACATACAGAAGACAGTCACAGCTGAGTGGTATACTGAACAGTGACTGCCTAAAGTCATTGGATTTATAAAGAACCTGTGACCAAAGTCAAGAATGGACACCTGATTCCTCCATCACGATAATGCTCCAGCTCACCGCGCTAAAGCCTGCACCTAATATTTGACCACGACAGGATTGAAATTTCTCGAGCACCCTCCCTGCAGTCCAGATCTTGCTCCCTGCGACTTTGCACTGTTCCCGCATGTGAAAATGAAGCTAAAAGGGAGGCGGTTTTCCAGTGACGAGGACCTTCTGCGGGCTTGAGACAACGAGGGTGCTTTACTCCGTAGTGAAACTTGGCAGAACTAGTTTAAAGAGAGGTGTATTGAGTGTAGAATAAATTACTTTGAAAAAATTAAATAAATAAAGTTGTATTGCGAAACTTTCTTAGTACCCTTTGTACATATAATTTAATACAAAACTAGAGACAGTTATAATCGAATATCTAAACTAAATCGATCCAAAATAAAGAAAAAAATAAACAACTTTTTCGTTAGAGTTCGTCCAAAGACGACACAATAGTCTAATGCTTTCTTGCTACTTTCTTTTATCATTTATTATTCTAAACATGGTAAATATTTGTATAAAATTTGCTCTAAAAATATGTATTTTTACTGCTTGATTCATTTTTTGTTACATAGTATATACATAAGTACTTATATTTAAATCATATACATACATATGTAATATGTCGATTATTTCCATTTCTACAGAAACATCTTGTACGTAAAAAGTTTTATGTACATATATTGAAGAATGTCAGTATGTACATATATGTACGTTCTGTTGAATTATGAATCGAAATCAAAGTACAAAACACATTTCCATTATTATATTTTTGAATAATTAATTTTTCTCTATAAAATATCCATAGCCCCTGTAAATAATAAATCTTAGTATACCTGCTTTTATAGATGATTAAATATAGCTTGTCCTAATTTATTAATTACAGAATAATTTAAACGATGAAAATTTCGACACGTTACGTTGTACCTATGTGAATATAAAGATGATCCTATTTCTCCTGGAAATTAAACGAACCGATGGATTAAAGCCTTTTATTTAACAACTGCCACCTTTACCGAAAGACGTTCGTTTGCAGGGCAATGACCGATTTTGGTACTCTTAAAATATTTGGGCATTAATGAAGATAAGAGAATTTGTTCACGGTATAAACATGAACCGAAAGTCCTATAATAAAATTTATTTCATAAAAAAAATAGGCGTCTAATATTTTTTGAATTAGCTCCAAAAAGAATAGTGTTAATGTTTCTATCCATGTATATACGAGGTGTAGCTATTAAATAACGAGGCTAACGCTGGTACAGAAGAAGTGCGCATGCTCCAAACGCCAACGACTGACAGCTATTTATCGTGAAGCTTTCTCTTTCAATTGCAGTGCCTCTAGTCTCTGTAAACAAATCAGTATAGCCGTAGCCTTCGTTCGCATTAGAGTTGTTTTTTTGTTTCGCCGGAAAAATGTTAAGTGTAACAATAGAGCAACGAATTGTTGCGAAATTTCACATGAAACTTGGAAAAATCGTTACTGAAACTTATAATTCATTGAAAGAAGTATATGGCAATAAATGTTTATCGCGTGCACGTGTTTTTGAGTGGTTTAAACGTTTTTAAGATGGCCGAAAAGACGCTGAAGATGATTCATGCCCGGGTCGATCTTCCACGTCAAAGACAGATGACAAAATCGAAAAAATCGGTGATCTAGTTCGATGTGACCGTCGGTTAGGTATTCGTGTGATTGCTGAAACTGTAGGAATTGATAGTGAATCCCTACGGCAAATTATAACATGCAATAAGTGTGTGCCAAAGTGGTGCCTAAAACTCTCGTTTGAACAACAAGAAACTCGCAAAAATATTTGTACTGACACTTTGAATGCCATTGAAAATGACCAAACTTATTAGAAAGGATAATAACATGTAACGAATCGTGATCCTGAAAAAAAACGCCAATCCATACACTGGAAGAGCCCGAGAGCGAAAAAAACTCGAATGAGTAAATCCAAATTCTTTTTTTTTCGATATTCATGGGATTGTGTACCTTCACTGGGTTCCTGAAGGTCAAACTATTAATCAACATTACTACCTTGACGTTCTTGCTCAACTTCGTGAAAGAATAAGGAAAAAACGACCCGAATTGTGGAAGGACAAGTCATGGGTTTTCCACCAAGATAATGCACCGGCTCAGTCAAGACGTTTCCAGCCAAGTACAGCATCCCAGTGTTAGACCATCCGGCTTATTCGTCGGATCTTGCGCCGTGCGACTTCTATCTGTTTCCTAAGGTGAAATCAGAATTAAAGGGAACAAAATTTGAGTCCGTTGAAGCTGTGAAAGCGAAAGCAGCACGCGTCCTGAAGAAGCTGACAGAAGAAGACTTTCAGCGCTGTTTCGAACAATGGAAGATTCGCATGGAGCGTTGTAGGGATAGAGAAGGCGTGTATATTGAGGGCGATAATAAGTAAATATGTATGAAATCAAAATAAAATGTTTTACAACGTCAGTCTCGTTATTTAATAGCCACACCTCGTATACGGCGGTACGTCATTTGCTAAAATATAAAAATCCACATTTCTGGTGTATATACTGACGTTATGTCATTTACAAAATTGATTATAAATAAATTTAAATTTTATCAATTTATTCAGATACCTTTAAATTCGAGGAAATTTTAAATACATACGCCATACAAAATTTGAAATGAATTTGTGAACACGTTG
Organism: Dermolepida albohirtum; assembly: GCA_031893035.1. NCBI lineage: Eukaryota > Metazoa > Arthropoda > Insecta > Coleoptera > Scarabaeidae > Dermolepida > Dermolepida albohirtum. Next base: position 137,170 of record JAVIWB010001519.1, on the reverse strand, counting down.
GGTTCAATTTAATGTAATTATTTGATTTGGTTGCAAATCTACAAGATAATTAATTCATGCGTTGCATATTTACTTTGTTTATTTAATTCACGAACTGAAATTATAAATACTTAATGTATCACGACGTTATGTTCTATAAATGTGAATAATTTGAAACAAAGACTAGCAAATACAATTGATGAATCTATTATTTAATTGTCACAGAAGTGTTAGTATGCGTGAAAACCGAACTTTTTAAAATAAAAATAAAAGCTTACTATTTTGGTAAAATTCATTTATTCAAAGTAGTGGCAAATGTTACTACTGGGTGAAACTGTTTAATCTGCAGAAACAGTTTCACCCCGTAGTAATATTTGAACGATAGTATGCCAGTGCCTACACTTATCTATCCTTTTGCTAGTTGAAAAAATTGTCCCATTCCAAAGCACTGACAAAATAATTTGTTCACTAAATAGAGTTCACGAAATAGAAAGTTTTTTTATCACGTATGATAACGACTCACTTAATTAGGTTGTGCTTCATCAATATCATTGTTCACACAAGTTGTAACCCTTTTTCGTTTACTTCTAAAGACTTGGTCATTTTTTTCCCTAAGAGTTTATTCCTGTTTTGCAAAATGGTGTACAATTGTTAGATGAATACCAATTTCTCTTTTCATCCTTTCCCACCCCTCCGCTTTTATTGTTAATTTCTCATTCAGTGCTAGATACTTTAAATTTCTCGTTTTTACTTTTGTTGCTAATTACTACGTTAAACTCATTACATAGGCTTAAAAATTATGATTCCAGCAACGCCCGACAAAAGTTTCTGTCTGTCGTCGTCAAAAATTGGTGAATCCCCGAAATAGACTACGTAATTCCTCGAAATATACGCATAAAATATTAGTTCTAGTAATAGAAAAATTCGAAAAATAGAAATTCGACTTACAGAGATTAAGATCTAAATACACACGTTGGTCAGAAATTCATGGGTAATCGTCAGGTTGGACGATTTTATTATTAATTCTGAGTCGACAATCCTAATTCAGAAATGTTCTTCATTAGTTAAACCATACGAATTGCTTAATAGAAGTGTAGATTTCGCCACGTGGTCAAGAATCATCAGAAAATCAGTAGGGATGATATGACAAAATACGAGTTTTATTTAAGCCTAATGAAAATAATAATAATAATAACAATTATCGTAAATGCTGAAACTGGTAGCCATTGGTTTAAAAACAAAGTTGTAGTCTTTGTGAAACTAAATTTGGGACGCATTACAATATATTTGGGGTTATTAGTTGTCTTGTGGCGTTATTTTTACATATTTCTATACTTCCGGTTCATTGGTCGAAGGCGTCTCATAAACTCTCTCTTTCAAAAAACCCCAAACAAAGAAGTCAAGGGGATTCACATTTGGTAACCTCGCAGGCCATGATATTGGCCCATTTCGCTATATCCACCTATTTGGAAAACCACGCTCTTGTAATTCTTGCATTATAAGCTGCTGCACCAATGTGCATGTAATACATATTAACTCTGACATTTAATGGAATATTATCCAATACATTCTCTAACGCATTTACGTATTCATTTGCATTTAGTTTATTGGACCAATATTACGGTCCAACAATTTGAAAGATGCCTAGCCAAACATTAACAGAAAGCTTTCTTTGGTGTCCAAATTCTCGAATACCTTTGCGATTTTCATTTGCCCCAAAACGGAGATTGTGACAGTTGAAGTCACCATTCCTTGTGAACATGCATTCGCCACTTCAGAAAATAATTGATAAAATGTTTGGATCTTCCTGAATTTTGTTTAAAATTGTGCAATTGTGTTGCGAAACATTATTGCTGGCAAGTTGCCATTATCATGTAATGTACTTTTGTAATATAAAACGGTCTAAAAAGGCTTTCCCTAAGCACTGAAAGAATTCTTATCTTACTTGGATTGTCCATTTCCTCGGCTGTTTGTTTAGTGCTCTGATCAACGATTACCAATATTTTTCTTCAACTTAGATCCTACGACGATGTTTTGATCCACCTGCATTACCTTGATTGGAAAAAATGTGTCTCTTTCACGAAGCTCTCTATTCTATCTTCAACATCTATTGGTACGAGTAGAAGGGTGCTGCCGGTGTGGATACGAATTGCATATTCGTCTTTTGTCAAGTGCGCATTTCATATATGTATGATACATATAAGTTGAAAGTGTACACTACAAATGGCTTCGTACATCACAAAAATGAGATAAATAATGGAAGCGAAAATAACGAACGTTAAATTGATAAACGTCAAAGTTTGACAAATAATTATTTTTAAATTACAGCCATTACTCCAAGGTTGCCATATGTACTTTATTGTAAAAAAGCAGTTAAAGAAATGTTTAACAAAGCGAAATATTGGCATAAAAAGACTATTTACATCAAAGCAATGTTGTATTATTTTATTTGACAGTAAAACACAGGGCTTTTAACAGAAAATTATTTTATTTGACACACAGAGCTTTCAAAACACACAGAGCTTTCAACAGAAAATTATTTTATTTGACATAAAACACGGGGCTTTTTTATTTGACAGTAAAACACAGAGCTTTCAACAGAAAATTATTTTATTTGACAGTAAAACAGAGCTTTCAACAGAAAATTTTAAAAAATTTGAAATATTATTTGCTGCACATTTTCAACATTGATGTTCTCGTGTATCTTGACGACTGGGAATACAACATATCTGTATTAGGATTGTTAACTCGGAATCCACTTCTGATCATCATATATAAAATAAACCTTCTTCTTCGCCAAAAATACAAGTTAAATAAGCTCGAGTTAGAACAGAACCAATGCACATTGTAAAGATAAAAGAAAAAAAATTGTTATTAAAGAATTCGTTGATAAGTTGGGTTAGATTGAAAATATTTGATTCACAATTGAATATAGTATGGAATGGAAGTGTGTAGAAAGAACTGAACTAGCCAAATGTTGCCAATTCATTACATTAATTGCCTATATTTTGGTAATTTCCAAGAGGCGAAATTTAAATATAAACTGGCATTTGAAACTGCAATAGGAATAATTAGTGCAGAACTGATTCATTAGTCAAACATGTTATGTTTACAACTGCATCATTTTATTAATTTTGTTAGATTCTAAAACACGATTGTGTACTTTACGTATCTATTTGTTATTAATTACATATTGTAAACCTTTGAAAAAACTTGCGTGTATGGAGTACATTCTATATTACTTACTATTATGTTCGTTATTCAAGTATGTAAGTATATATTACAATAAAATCTCTGCAATACTATTGAGGTGAGTCATCGGACTATATTGTCTGCATCGCACTGTCGATGTTAATGTAGCGTAGCAGAGTGATCGTGAAGTCCAGAAAGGAACAGAGGAATTAACCGTTAGCATAAGAAACTTCTCTAATTTTTTTACAGTGAGTTTCGTTATCTTCATTCAAAGTGAGAACAACATTAAGTACAGTGGCATTAAAATGTGACTTTGAATTATTATATTTTTCATGTATTGTAGATTATAGAACTTTTTACTGGTTTATATACATATATTTAGATTTGTATTAAAATTCTTTCGCTTAACTTTTTCAAGAAATATTTTATAGTTGTTAGATTACGTCTTCATTATTCTGTCTTTCACCGTTTTGCTATTGGTCTTGCGAGAACGAAGCTAGTGTTGATATAGTGAAATATTTATTAATCCTTTATTGTGTGACAGAGTTGCCAAGTCCATAGCTGTCCTCATCGTTCATATAATGGGTAACAGGTTATATGTAATAATGGGAGTTTCGGTTTAAATCTCGTAAAATATTTGTGCATTTCAGTGTACTGTTGATAAAAAAAACTGCTTAGATAAATAAGTGAATAATGAACATTTGAATCGCATATATTGGTAGCGCAAATTCTTTATTTACCCACGAAAAAGGTATCACTTCACTCATATGTACGTTTAATGGACAGTAACATCAGTAAATTTTAATAATATACTGCGTGTCCCATTGACATGATTTCCGTTGCTTAAGGATTTGTTACTGAAACAATTTCAAGTTAATAATTTCTAATGAACATATGGCGGGTTTACACTATGCATAGATTAGTGGCGCCAGTAACAATTGTCGCGCCAGTAAATTTAAGTTGCGTGTATAAACATCAACTGGCGTACAAGTCAAAACTTTGACTTGTAAACCCGCCAATATGCCCAAAACCCTATCGTAACTGATATACAAGCATTTGAAGTTTTAGATAACCATACTAATGCAGGTATTACGCACCGCTGCTGTTTTCGTTGTTATTAAAAAGTCGAGGTGGCAATGACTCATCAGTTATTATTCATTGTGACAATAAATGTCAACTAAGTTAATTTAGAGTGTGTACTTTTTCGTGTTACATTAAAATACTCTTTAAGTTAATCTTTTTGAATGAAGAATTCGCCGATATTTACTTTGTTTATGGATTGTGTAATGAAAATGGACGAGTGGCATTTGATGAACATCGTCGGCAATTTCTCTCTCGCAAAATGTCTTATATAATTGCTCTTAGTAATGTTCACCTGTTTAAGAGTGCAATAATAACTTACTTAAGAAGGCAATACTTAATATGGTTGACGCTCAGTTTACTACTAGTGCCCAAAGGATAACCAACAGAATTAACGTAGGTCGCATAAGAGTATGGAGAACTTTACAAAATTTCGGTTTGTATTTATACCACATCTTACCTGTGCAAGCTTTAAAACCTGGCGACTATGTATGAAGACTTAAATATAGTCGCTGGTTTAGTGATGAAGATTCCTTATCAGAAACTGTTTGTCCATTGAGCAAAACCATTCACCCGTCACTATTCGATGCAAAAATGACTTTTGATCATACCTTTGAAGCAGCATTTCACAGACGATTTTTCGATTTTCCATTTGCCTGTCATTCAATTGATGCGGTATCCATTTTCCCATCTTTTGGATTTTTCTCATTACTCGTAATCAGTCGCTAATCATTTCTTGGGCCACATGCAGCGCTTCTGCCAATCGTTTTCGAGTTTGGGTTGGCTCTTCATCCAATAACTCCTGCAGTTTCGCATCTTCAAACTTTTTCCGTCTACCAGAACGTTCTTTGTCTTACACATTGAAATCACCACTTTCGAATTGCCGAAACCACGCCTATGGTTGGAGCATGCTCACCGTAAGTTTCTAATAGCTAACGATGATTTTCAGCGGCTTTTTTTTTGGATTAAATAAGAAAAGTAATGCGTGCAGCAAATGTACTCTTTCAGGAACGAACCTCGACATTTTCAAAGAGGTATAAGTCTATGACAGTGTTACTTTCGCAAAATACAACGTGTATGGCTTTGAAGTTTGATGTCACTAGAATGAAATGACATATGTGTCAAATTATAACATTACATACTTAAGCCTAGCGACATTTGTTAGAAAAATCGGTAATGGCTTTTCGGTACACTTGGTATGGAATCGAAATATTTTCTTACCTAAAGTTAATAAACAAAGTAGTCTTGGATTGTAGATTTTAATTCAAATTATCCAATGAGAATGTGAAAAAATATTAAGTTTAATTTAAAAATACCACATAGTCTTTTAAGAATAACGAACCACATATGCATTTTCCTAGAAAATTGAATTTATTCTCTGCTCATTTTTAATTTAAAAAGTTATTAATTTTTTAATTTCCAACACGTTTCTGCAGAATGACAAAGTAATTATGAATTAACGAACGAATTAATAAAATCTAAAAAAATTCTTCTATGCTGTGCATTAGACGAAGAAATATTTCTTTCTTATAAGAAACCGTCAGTTCCTATATAATGGACATTTACCGTTCTAGATTATCATGAAATAGCGTTTATTAAGTCTTATATAAGAAGTAAATACCTAACTCGAAAGCTTTATATATTACTAATTACATAATAGTTGAAATAGTTAAAGTGTAAATACCTATTATTAAGAATGGATATTGAAAGGGGTTTCAATATATTTTTTTTGCTTTTGTTCAAAATTTAATAAAAGTAATAATTTATTTATTCCAAAAACTTTTAACAAAGGTACGAGGAAAGTCAATTTTTCAGAGAAAATACGACAAAAGAAATACAAATTAAAAGTATGATGCGAAATAAAAAAATTACGAACTACATATGAAAAACTATGCAGATACAATAAGGAGTTATTGAATGTACTCACGTAAATAATTCAATAATACACAAAAAGCATTTTATTTAAGGTTTAAAATATTAATGAAAATATATGTTAATTATATTTATAATTTTTTAAGTTGAAATCGAAAAATTAATAGTAATCTATGTACAGTAACTCATACGTGTATTAGGACAGAAGTACGAGGGAGCGTTTTTATATTCGCGGAATGGGGGACAAGGGGTGGAAATAAAAAAACCAAATTATTTTTCTTTTTCAATATATTCACCTGCAAGACGGATACATTTTTCACATCTTTCAATTAATTTATTTATACCCTCCTAAAAAAAATGATTTCTCTTTATCTGCAAAATACGCCGAAACTGCCTCCTTGACTTCATCATCGGCAGTAAATTTTTTACCCCGCAGCTCTTTTTTCATTTTCGGAAACAGGTAATAATCACTCGGGGCCAGGTCTGGGCTGTAGGGTGGGTGATTCACAATTTCGAAGCCCACCTTATGCAGGGCAGCTAACGCAGCGCGGCTCTTGTGGACGGGCGCGTTGTCGTGCAAAAGCAGAATACCTTTTGTCAATTTTTCCCGTCTTTTCTCTTTAATGGCTTCTTTTAGTCGCTCGAATATTGAAGCGTAATATTCTCCGGTTATAGAAACACCTTTATCTTTATAATCAATCAACAATATTCCTTCCGAGTCCCAAAATACCGTTGCCATGAGTTTCCCAGCTGATTGTGACACTTTAAATTTCTTGGGAGGTGCTGTGCCCTTTTTATGCCACTGCATGGAGTCTTGTTTGGACTCAGGTTCATAATGATGAACCCAAGTTTCGTCTCCAGTAACAATTCCGCTCAATACACCATCCTTGTCTTCATTACAGAGGTCCAAAAATGCACGCGAACACTCTACGCGCTGTTGTTTTTGCGGCGGCGTGAGCATTCTCGGCACCCATCTTGCGCTGACCTTAGACATGCCGAGATGATCGTGTAGGATTTTAAAAATTGTTGTATCGGATACTCCAACCATTTCTGCGAGTTGTTTCTTCTTTAGTCGAGCATCTTCGAGTACAATTTGTTCAACTTTTTGGATAAGTGCTGGCGTGGTCACCTCAATGCTCTTGCCCGGCCTCGGGTCGTCTTCAAGGGATTCCCTTCCTTGTTTAAATAAACTATGCCACTTGTACACCATGATTTTTCCTGGACAAGAGTCGCCGTAAACCAATGTCATCTCATTCATTATGGTCGCGACTGATTTTCCTTGCCTGGTAAGGAACTTTATAACGGCACGATATTCGATTTTTTCCATATTTCACTTTTCACTCCTGATTATGTTACTTGGTTGACGATAGCTCAAAGACTAACTATCTAATAACAATGAAACTTCGTATTTATATTAATCATGAGTCGCTGCACAGGCCACGCCCCCAATGCGTCTACTCACCCCTCTACAACCCGCTCATTCCGCGAATATAAAAACGCTCCCTCGTATGTAGATCCCATATTCTGTTTTCTCCACTTCATAGTGGAACATTGCTTTCTTGTATTTTTACCAAATTCATGCAAGTACTAAAAGAACTATTAAGTTTGTAAGTAGGGTAGTCTATATCTATTACAATTTAGTTGAGAGCACTGAGTTAAATGGCAAATCATTCTCTTTTTTTTATAACTGTCAATACCACATTACAGCAAATTATATTTGTCAAATTCTAAAGTGTTTAATTCGGAACGCCTATTCCAAAATTATTATTCGTTTGTAGGACCACATTACTTAAAAAGTGATGCTGCAAACTCTGTAGCACACAGAGCTTACTTCAATGATAAATTCAATTGACATTAGCATATTGTCCTTCATTCTAAGTGTGATATTTCAATTTACAATTCATTTTACAATTTGTTTTGATTATCAAGTCCTGGTATCGTGTAAACAATTTTTTCACTAAGTGCAATCGCTACATAGTGAAGTATTGTTTCCATAATACTCTTCCAATATTACAACACGACTTTCTTTAAATATTACTCAACTTTTGCAATCGTTTGTGCTGACTTTTATCTCGCTGTAACCATCGTTTTCAACTACTCTTATTTATTTGATCAATAAGGTTAATATATAACCCCTTTCCACAATTAACTATTTGTAAATTCTGTATACGTATTTCGACAACCAAGTTGTCATCATCAGCAGATAAAATCAAAGTGTCGCACCTGGTAAAACACGGCGAAAAAATTGTACGAAAAATATACTCCGTACGCGATCCGCATCGTTGAAAACCAAGATGTGCACATCTTGGTTTTCAACGATGCGGATCGCGTACGGAGTATATTTTTCGTACAATTTTTTCGCCGTGTTTTACCAGGTGCGACACTTTGATTTTATCTGCTTGATGACAACTTGGTTGTCGAAATACGTATACAGAATTTACAAATAGTTAATTGTGGAAAGGGGTTATATATTAACCTTAATTTATCAAGTCAATAAACCACAGGCTCCATCAAATTCAACTACTCTTATTTATATCGAATCCAATATCTTCGACAGTGACGTTATTTTCTTTTGGGTCAAACTGATGGTAACTATCAATAAGAACTGATCGGAAATGATTAGCAGAAGCGTTGTGCTCCACCAAACAACTCAAGACCACATGTTTCTATAGAGACTTTATGACATTTTAGCCTATCTAAATAATAATAGTAATAACAAATAAAACAATATAATAAACCATCTATTGGACGATATATTTGCCGGAAATAAAACACAAATGCAAGGACTAATAATAGAAGAGTTTATCAAAGACTCTGGTATAAAATTGGAATGACCAAATGCAAAATGTTATACTTATATCGAAAGAGGAAAATTTAAGGCTCCTGAAAGAAACACTTAATAAAGATACTCTCACAAGCTATCTGCTTCCGGGTGTCCGGGCTGGAACCGAGTTTTAGTGCAGTAGTTCAGCCCTGAAGATTGGGGGTACGAAACGTCGGCAGATATAATAGTGACGCGGTTCCAGCCCGGAAACTCAGAAGTAGATAGCATGGACCACGACCGCGGAAGTCTACGTACCAAATTATACTCTCACAAATATGCTGCCGTAAAAAATTTATAAGTACTTGGGATTTGAACAAAGTACAAAAATAAATCACTGATATGTAAAACAACAAATTAAAAGAAAATGTTAATGCTACCGGAAGAAACTTATAAGTACTTAGGGTTTGAACAAAATACAAAAATAAACACTCATACACTCCGCGCAACATGAATAGGACCACCCGACTTGTTGCAAGCTTTCGGTGGTTTGAAAAACAATTCATTTACTAAAAATACAATGCAAGTTTGTAATGGTATGATATGGCAAATAATACGCATTATTGCGCAATAGTGCTTAACGTTATGCATTTGGTGACGTAAGTACCACATACATATAAAATGCACCGCGCCGGTTGGATACGACCAGTATTTAATAGTAAGCTACCGGATGAGTGTCGAGTTACAACGTGTATCCGGATAAACAAACATCTGTAATTAAGGGTATTGTGCAACGATGGGAAAACAGAAGTGCTTAAGTATGGAAGAAATTGGAAAAATTAAAGCGTTCCATCAAGAAGGGTATTCCTCAAGGGCTACTGCAAAGAAAATAAGTCGATCACACCAGGTTGTGAACAATTTTATTAGGGATCCCGAGAATTATGGAAAACGTTTTAAAGGGCGAACAACATCCGTTACAACTAAGAGAGAACGTCGAGCCATATTACGCGAAGCATCGAATTCGGCATTAACGGCAAGACAAATCGCGAATAACGTTGGAACGAATGCATCGGTAAGAACTGTACAGAAGTTACTGAAGACCTGTCCGCATTTAAAACGTTTGAAAATTAAACGACGGCCTCCTTTAAGGGAATTTCAGCGCACTGCACGTCTTCAGTTTGCTCAAGCAAAAATGGGGTGGACAAGAGAATGGCAAACTGTTATTTTCAGTGACGAGAAGAAGTTTAATTTAGATGGCCCGGATGGGTTTTCTTATTATTTCCACGATTTACGTAAAGATGAAGTGATTCAGTCACGAAGGCGAGCCGATGTTGGTTCAGTCATGGTATGGGGAGCTGTTTCCTATAACGGACCTGTTGATTTAGTAATAGTGAAGGGCAGACAGAATTCGGAAAAGTACGTCCAGCTGCTGCAACAGGTGAAAGACAAATTTTCCAACGTTATGGCAGGTGGGCCATTTATTTTCCAACAGGATAATGCCAGTATTCACACCGCGCGCATTGTTCGACGCTGGTTTCAAGAACAAGGCATGGAGGTTCTCGATTGGCCATCGCTCTCCCCGACCTGAACATCATAGAAAATGTTTGGGGATGGTTGTCGCGTAAATTGTACTCCAATGCTACCCAATTCAGTTGCGCTGACGAACTAGAGCAGGCGCTGAATCGAAGTTGGCCGGAACTTCCCGTTGACTACTTGAGAACCCTGTATAATTCCATTCCATCCCGACTGTTTGAGGTTATAAGAAATAATGGCAAAAGTACTCATTATTGAACAATAAAGTATTTTGTTATTGTAAACGAATCTTTTATTTTGTAGATTGGTCGTATTCAAGTGGCGTTTAATTACTCTACTTATTGTCATTAGTAACGTACATTTGCACTGACTTTTACAAAAATTATATTTGGTACCTACATACATCTTTTTATCAACCCTCTTATTTTCGAAAATAACAATTCCAGCGCGCTACCATGTTTATACCAACTACAAATGTCATATATGCAGTTGGTCCTATTCATGTTGCGCGGAGTGTATGCAGAACAACAAACTGAAAGAAACGATAAACAAAGAATAAGTAAAATCTACATTAACATCAAAGATGTTCCAGCGAAGCAACCTAAACCATTACTGATCCCACTTCATGCTTGGTGGTGGATGATTCTAGAACTCGTTCTTCTGTTAATCATTGGACAAACATCTTTTTGAACAGAATATCGTGAATTAAGATTCGTCGATCACCACCTTTTCCACTCTTCCACCATATAATCCTTGTGTTGTCCAAGGTAACCGTTTTATCTTACTTTGCGTGTTCAATAGCGGTTTTTGCACAACTCTCGTGAAAAATTTTCCTTTCCACAAACGCCTTCTCACCATTATGACGCTAAATGATTTGTCTCCGCTGCAATTTTCGGTACAGATTTTCATCTATTTCTTTATCTTAACAAAACTATTGCTCGGTCATCTGCTGGTGTTGTTAATTTTGGTCGATCTAGCCGCTTTAAATTCAAAAAACTACCAATTTCTTCATATTATTTAATATTGGGTCTGGGAAAAAGTTCGTGGCGTTTTTCCCGATAGATGGCATTGGTTGCCGATAACTAAAGAACAACAAGTCACAGCGACACCACCGAGGGCTCGTTTTTTAGATGACCTTCCGAACGTTAGTTTGAGCGTAGAAACATTGTAATCGGTGCAGTGGTTGGAAAGTTATTCGCACTTGAAAATGGAGAAGAATAATGAGAAATTTCGCTATATTCTGCAATATTATTATGATAAGGGGAAGAACGCTGCGCAGGCTTGTGATAAAATTTGTGCTGTGTACGGTGAAGGTACTTTATCGAAATCTGTTACGCGGAAATGGTTCGCTCACTTTCGTTCTGGAAATTTCAATGTGAAAGATGAGTCACGCTCCGGTCGTCCAATCACTGAAAAATCTGATGAAATTCTTGAAAAAGTCCAACAAGATAAGCATATCAGCAGTGTCGATATTGGCATGGAGCTAGGCATTGACCACAAAACTGTTTTGAACCATTTACACAAAGCTGGTTACAAAAAAAAGCTTGGCGTATGGGTTCCTCATGAGTTGAGCGTGAAAAACATGATGGACCGAATTAACATCTGCGATGCGCTGCTGAAACGGAATGAAATCGAGCCGTTTCTGAAACGTTTAATAACCGGAGATGAAAAATGGATTACGTACGATAATCGGAAGCGTAAAAGATCGTGGATAAAGGATGGTGAGCCGTCACAAGCGTTCGCTAAGCCAACATTGACGCCAAAAAAAGTGATGCTGTGTGTATGGTGGGACTGGAGGGGAATCGTCCACTACGAGCTACTTCCAACTGGTCAGACGATTGATTCTCAACTCTACTGTGCACAACTAGAGAGATTACGTCAGGCGATTGAAAGAAAACGGCCCGAATTGATTAATAGGAAAGGTGTTGTCTTCCATCATGACAACGCCCGACCACACACTTCTTTGATGACCCGTCAAAAATTGAGAGAGTTTGGTTGGGAAGTTTTGATGCACCCACCTTACAGTCCGGATATAGCACCCTCTGACTATCATCTGTTTCGATCTCTGCAGAACTCTCTCAATGGAATTAAGTTGGTTTCAAAAGAAGCCTGTGAAAACTACTTGATTCAGTTTTTCGACCAGAAACCACAGAAGTTTTTCACCGATGGGATCATGGATCTACCAAAAAAATGGCGAAACATTGTCGATAATAATGGAGCATAATAAATGAATTCGTCCACGCGCCATGCGGGGACCAGTTGAATTTTACTGAAAAAACGCCACGAACTTTTTCCCAGACCCAATATTATACTCCACAGTTCTGTTGCTTAAGTTCAGCAATTTCACGATTTGTCTATTACTTTTGCCAATACTATGGTGAGACAGTATAAGAGTACATACGTGTTTGAACCAATAGCTCTTTTCTAGGTGGCATTATTCAAAATATCGATTTTATTTTACAATAATGCGCTAACACTACAACACGAACTTTTACACTTCGAAAACTGAATGAAAACTAAAATTTTTATACAAATATAATATCTCTTGTTATTTGATTTATGGCCAAATGTAAACCTACTTCAAATTTACGGGGAAAGGGTTCTTATTTAATCGCTTTACCTAGGTCGTAAGATGATTATTGTCGATAATTTAGTTTTAGAGTACTTAAATACATAAGTACCCAAGAATATACGTATATATATTTAATACTATGCACATAGTATTGTTTTTCTTTTTATTTAATAAGGTATTGGTTATAAATAGTTAAGTTTTACCATTGTTTATTTGAATAATATGAAAATATACACGTGGACAAACACTTGTGGTCAGTAGTGTATATTTAGGACTAGATTTTATTACATTAATGTTCAAAAAAAAGTGTTTTTCTAGAAAAATAAATATTAATTCATAATATCATTGCCTTTTTATATTAGTATCAGTGCCTTTAAATAAAAGTCAGCAAAAAACATCCAATCAGGTTCTTCGTTTTTTATATTCATTTGGGATCGTGAATGAAGAAAGATAAATTAATACTAAAACGAAAAGAAAGTTAAAATTTAATGCACGTCATGATACGCCAAGTTAATTTATTCAAACGAGATGTTTAACTAGACTCAAGTCATTAAATTACAAAATACGTAAGCTCCTACATTTTATCCGTTGATGATACTTATATGCTGTGACAAACATGTATTACCTCGTTCTTATGTAATTGAATGAATTTCATTTAATCTCTTATTATGTATTAATAATTACGAACTCAACAAGTGTAGTACTTAAATGATACGTAATTCGGTGGTAATAGAAATACAGAAGTACAATTTAAAAGATATGGGAACTTTGACGCCTACAATGCGTAAGAATGATAATTTAGAATTATTTTATATCCATATTTGAATATATTACTTGCTTGTGGTCCATTACCTTATACAAACAACTTTCGGTTCTTACGTAACAACGAAATAATGAAGAAATATTTGTCGATGTCTGTCGACTTTTACACTTGTACATATATGGATGCTAGATAAAAATACAAAAGATTAATGTTAGAGTTAAAATTTAACGAAAAAAAAATCGAACGCCTATTTGTTCGATGTTGTGTTTCTTATTTATATTGTAAATTATAAATTTAATTTGGTTTTTATTAGTTTTCTTTTTTTGTAATGTATATGCACTCCCACCTATAGATGTTTGGACTAGATTTACTAGAAGTATTACTTTCCTAGAAAAGGTTTAAAATATGGAAAATAACATTTCCTGCTATACCATCATAATTACTAATTGCCGAAAATTCATTAAAAATTTCCTACTTTTGGACAGGACTATCTATCCTTTTCTAGGCGATTGCTCTACCAATTAAGCCACCAAAGCAATATAGTTCCGAGTCTCCTTTCCATCGTGAGGCGTTTGCCGGAAAGTTATTACCGGTTTTTCTAACAGATGTCGCTAGGCTTAAGTATGCAATGTTATGATTTGACACATATGTCATTTTATTCTACTGACTCAAACTTCAAAGCCATACATGTTATATTTTGCTAAAGTAACACTGTCATAGATTTATACCTTTATGAAAATGTCGAGTTTCGTGCCTAAAAAAGTACATTTGCGGCACGCATTACTTTTATTATTTAATCAAAAGAGCCGCAGAAAGTCACCGTTTGCTGGTAAAAACTTACGGTAAGCATACTCCAACTATAAAAACATGTGAGGCGTGGTATAGACATTCAAAAGTGGTGATTTCGATGTGCAAGATAAGGAGTGTTATGGTAGACCGAAAAAGTTTGATGATGCGAAACTGCAGGAGTTATTGGATGAAGACCAAACTCAAACTTGAAAATAATAGGCAGCAACGTTATATGTTACCCAAGAAACGATTAGCGACCGATTATGAGCAATGGAAAAAATTGTGTGAAATTGTGGAAAATGGGTGCCACAACAATTGAATAACAGGCAAATGGAAAGTCGAAAAATCATCTGTGAAATGCTGCTTCAAAGATATGATCGGAAGTCATATCTACATTGAATAGTGACGAGTGATGAAAAATGTATTTATTTTGAATCCAAGAGCATATCGTTTTGTTCGCAAGACAATGTTCTGTATTTAATGGCGTGGTGTATTACGAACTGTTGAAACCTGGTGAAACAGTTAATACTGATCACTATCAACAATGAATTATCAATTTGAGCCATGCATTGATAGAAAAACGTCCAGATTGGATCCAAAGACACGTAAAGTAATTCTAAAGCACGATAACGCGCCATCTCATACAGCAAAACCGGTCAAGGAAGCGTTGAAAGCTCTTGGATGGGACATAATATTGTGTCTGTCGTATTCTCTAGACTTCGCCCCGTCCGACTATCACTTTTCCCATCAATGGGAGACGCGCTTGCAGAGCAGCACTTCGCCAATTTCGAAGAAGTTAGAAAATAGCTCTCGATGAATGGTTTTGTTCAAAGGACAAATAGTTTTTTTGGGATGGCATCTATAAATTGCCTGAAAGATGGGCAAGATGTGTAGAATCATATGGCCAACACTTTGAATAAATAAATTTTTTCGTTTTCTTGAAAATTATGTAGTTTCTTTTATGAAAAATCCGGTAATGACTTTTCGGTACACCTGATAATTGTGTATTAATATATAATTATAAACAAGGTGTGGAATAATTCAAGCATAAAAAAATACATGAAGTATGCAATATAACTTCTTTTCTTTACCCAAAACAAAATGTTCTTTCTTCACAAATTAAAATCTTTTTTCCTTGTCGATTATCTTTTACCATGTTTGAAACATATTTATATGATAGGCTCCAAAATGTTATATACCGGGGATATAGCTCCTACACCTGTTATGCCATTTCTGTACTTCAGGGCTGCAACCTAGGACCAACGCTATTCTTAATTTTTTCAATTGATTTTCTCAATGTTTAGCAGTGCGTGAGGTATGATTTTGCGGATGACTTGAAAATATATAGTTCTATCTCCACGGCAGCTGTCTGTGCGCCTGCAATGACAACTAGGTAAAATTTCCAAATGGTGTCCAAACATGCTATCTATGAACATTTCGAAATGTAGAATAGAGACTTTTTCGAAAAATACACGTCTACTTTATTACTATATTATGGAAAGTACAAAGCTTACTTGAAGTCACGAAATCAAAGACCTTATTAAATTATTTTCTTGGATTGCAAATTCAGTTTTGCTAAACATATTGATCAAGTACTTTGATATTTTTTTTATTTTTCATAACATCTTTAATTTTTATGATATCTCATGTACCTATGTATAAAAAGCAAACCAAAATTTAAATATTTCCGCGCGCATGTTTTATAGTGGGCACAACACAATTGTGCAACAATCCTTCCGTTTTAGGTCTTCGCACAAGAAGTTTTGCTTCTGCTCAGGGACCTGAAATTTTGGTTCATTAGTCCAAAGCACCTTTTTCCTTACTTCCGCCGTTTATTCGCAATGTCTGCCTGTCCCACTGAGACGTTTCAATTTTTTAACACACGCCATGGAAGAGATATTGTAAACCAGCTTTCCTATATTAATAATATTTATCGTCCAAGGGTTAATAATAATAATATATTAATAAAAATATTATATTTATCACCTAACAGACGAACCTAATTGCAGAGCAATAATATATATGTACATAACACATACAAAAAGAGAACAATATACCAAAGTAATTGAAATTGTTGAAAAATAAAAGAAATCAAATTAAAAACAATTGAACATTATAAATTGACGCTAGCCATAAAAACACCATTATATCTGCACTCTTGGATATATGAATTAAAGTAGCTTTTCAAGGAAGATTTATCCTTGGTCAACGGCACATAAACGTCATCACATTTCTAAAGCAGGAGGCGGAACAGAGAAATAAAATTTCAGCAGTAGGTCTGGATAGTCAATACAACCATTCGTCAATTTATAATGAAAACAAGCATTATACAAAGATCTGTGATCTAATGATATGACACCATGCTCTTCTAACAAAATATTGTGATAAGAGATACAATGATTAGAATACACGCTATAAGATTTAAGAATCAAGAATTGCAAAAACACTTTTTAATTGCATTTACTAGCGAACTGTCTAAGGAATAACAAATAGTCGACCCATACCCCAACTTACTAACAATCAACGTGAAGAAAAGCGCTTTTTACAAAGCGATATCACTAAAATGCTGTGTAGTCCTCATTATAAAGCCAGCGCTCTTAAAAGCAGAACGACATATTTCAATATCTATGTTAAAGTTCTTTAATGAATCAAGCAAAATACCGCGGTCCTTGATAGATTCGACTTTCATAAGAATGCGAGGTATAAAAAGGAGTTAATTTGTGGATAAATGACATAAAACATTTATCGATGTTCAAGCGACGAATAGATTTAGACCAAATAAAAAGAATAATAACAATAAGATAAAATATAAAGTTCAGAATATATATTTAATTATAAATTTAAATTTAAATTAACAAATTATGATTTTGAACCTAAATTAGCGCTCAAGTCAATACATTACACCCACACATCGTCCATATCTCAGTTCCACTTAATATGAAAGACATCAGTATAATAAAGGTCAGCAGATTTACATGTATAACATAAAGGTGAGTTTATTATTAAATTAGTTTTCGGTGTCGGTAATACAAATGTTGAAATATGTGTAGACAGATGATTAGGAACGTGTGTAGTTCAAACAGCAAATCGCTGTTGTCAATATTCTTATTTATTAATACACATAAAAATATTGACCGATACCTTTGTCTAGGTTCAAGCAAGGATCCAAATCTATGGCGTTCTAGTAAAAAATTGTAATTAATACTTTTGGCGGCGTATTGCTCGATAGTTTTAAATGATATTATATAAAAAAAGTGTCTGAATCTTTTCGATCTAACTGATGGCAAGCATTATATGATCATCATAGTGCAATATTCCAAGTAAAGGTCGCGAAATTTGTAAATTATCGATTACGTATTACTGATGGCAAGCATTATATGATCATCATAGTGCAATATTCCACAGTGGCGGCTCGTGAGATTTGACATGGAAAAACAAAATTGTTTACAATTGATTAATAAACCTATATACCTACTACATATAAAAACAGTTTATATATATTTATATATATATATATATATATAGGTTCCAGTTACGAGTTCCAGGTGTTTTTAAGGGAAAACTCTTGTGAAACGAAATGTTTCATCAATGTTCAAAATCATTAATCGAAAATCTAATCTTCTAGGATTTTAAAAAATTAATGCAAATATATACATATATATGTATATATATAAATCAACACAATCTAACAAAATTTCAAAATTACATGAAATGAAAATATTTTAAAATACGCATATGAATATTATACGCAGAGAATATGATTGCGTTTTTATGTAATTGTATTTCTAACATACGATTTTATAGTTTCAATGCACGCGAAGTTACCGATATGGTAACTACTATACTTAGCAATTTAAAAAGTTCTGACATACAGATGGCTAACTTTTGTCTGTGCATAAATCTTAACATTTCACATGGTGTTTTAGAATTACCAAGGAGTTGCATGTCACCATAAATAACAGCTAATTCATTTTTTAAATGTTTAAATAAATCAAAAAAAGCAAGTTTTTCTATTAAATCTCAATTTGCAAAAACGTATCTAGAATTTCGAATATTATTATGATATTTTATGTGGTAGAAATATGTATCACACTCCCGAAATTCTCTAAACTTATCAAGCAAAAAACGTAATTATTATTATTATTATTGAAATTTCTATTAACCGTGTATTGTAAGAGATTTTGATAAACAAGGGTTTGGTCTTGTAAGGTTTTTGACATATAATTGATCTTCTACCGATCAACGATATAATTAAAAAATCTACAGTGTAGTATTTCTTACATTTTCTAGAATCATTTTCACAATTTTTAAATCACTGAAAATATCACTAAACAAATATTAAAATACTTAACCTAACTTTGTTATTCCCCCAATTGTAAAAAATTCATCGGGCCTAATGTAAAAATAGACAATATTCGGTAGTTCGGCGATTGTGATTTATGAGAGGCTCAGTTCAAATTGGCTTCAGACTAAATAATACATACATACATACATTAATATCTAAAGAATATTGAATTGCAATAAAAATACGCAATTAAAACTTAAAACATATTATTTGCGTGGAGGAAATATTGAGAAACTGTACAAGAAGAATGTAAACCTTTAGACATCTTTATATCATGAAATAAATACTTAATTTATCCTATTAATAATGCTTTCTATATTATTAAAAAATTCAAAAATCTCACAATAAAGTTAGAAAAATCTATTAACTTTTTGTTTTTTTCTTCTTTGTTAGTAGCAATACTTTACTGAATTTCCATAGAAATAAATTTTTTTGACCACGTTATAAATTCTTGAGTGGCCGGGCCTCAAATATTCTGTTTAGTAGGGATATACATAGATCAAGCATGAAGTTGGTCGGGGCAAGTATACGGGTACATGCAAAATTTTACTTTTCTAGCAATTTCGCTGAATAAAAGATGATAATTAATTTATAAAGAATTTTAAAAGTATACAAACCAGGCCCTCAAACAAAGTTTTCATTCTAATTTTTATTATACGCAGAGAATGTTGCGTTTTTTGTAATACCTTTGACAATTATTAATGTTTAAATTCAAGTTATTCTCACGGCAAAATCCGAATATTATTATGATATGTGGTAGAAAAATATATTTTAATGTCATGTATAAGTTAGTTACAAAAATATAAAGTATAAAATTAACCTTGTGCACCACAAAAATTGAATTGCTAACTATGCTGCTATGGTTTTGCTGGTGGTTTTGCATGGTCGGTGACAGTTTCAGCACGATTAGAAATAAAACCACAATTCTTGCCACTAAATTTTTGCTAAAAAAAAATATAAAGTATAAAATTAGTGCGCCTTCAAATGTCTAGCATTTAGCGAGCCCTGGTAAAGATTAAGAGCTCGATAAGGAATTAGCGACGGCGAAACTTAATGAAATAAATAAGTATACGAGGGTGGTCTGAAAACTTTCCGATCTAACAAAGATACAAGACATTTTTTCTTAAAATTTATATTTATTTTTCTACATAGTCTCATTGTAACTTTACACACACCTCTTCCAGCGATGCTCCTCTCTTTAATCCGTCCAAATAGTATTCGGCGTTTTTCCCTACAAAATAAATATTCATGAAGGTATTGCATCTTCATTTGACGAAAGTCTCTGTCCTCCTAAAGCAATTTTTAGATGAGGGAGCAAAAACAAGTCGCTTGGAGCTATATCTAATGAGTAAGGCGGACTAATCTCTCATAGCAGTTCAAACCGTAATTCGTAGATATTCGCCATGGTGTGAGACGGCGCGTTGTCTTGGTAAAACAGGATATCCTTTTTCTGCAAATATGGCCGTTTTCTCACAACTTCTGCCTTCAGTTTGTCAAGTAATGATGCGTAGTATGCTCTTGTAATAGTTTTTCCTTTTTGAAGATAATCGATTGAGATAATTCCATGACTACCCCAAAAAATAGTCGCCATCACTTTCCCAGCCGAAAATACAGTGTTTGCTTTTTTTGGAGCCGCTTCCCCCTTTGCAGTTCACTGTTTTAACTGTATTTTTGCTTCGGGCGTATGATGGTATATCCAAGTTTCATCTAATTTTTAAATTCAGTAATTAATCAGTGCAAAACTCGGATTTGCGCCTTAACTGCGCTAACAGAGCGTTGGAAATGTTCATTCGTCTAACGTTAACAAGCGCGGACAGCTTTCTCATGCCTAAATCTTGATTTAACATGTGATAAACACGTTCTTTGGACATATTCATAGCCTTTGCTATCTCTCTCACTTTAATTTCACGGTCGTGTAGCACCAATTGGTGAATTTTAGCGATGTTATCGTTAGTAGTTGCAGTTTTTGGACGTCCCAAACGTTCATCATCTCCCAAGCTCTTACGGCCACATTTAAGTTCTCCTGCCCCAAATTTCACTATGGTAATTGATGGTGCAGAGTTCCCGTATACAAAGTCCAACTCATCTTCGATTTGCGTAACCATATTGTCTTTCAAAAATAAATATTTAATGACAGCTCGATACCCGATCCCATTTTCACAAAAACACTCACATGGACTCACTCAAACGACTGTCAAATAACAATTGCGCGTCCAAAACTGAAACTTTGGTGAGTACTTAACAATAGATACACAACTCCATTCCCTAACTTTTATTGATGAGTGCTGCCATCTTCACGTTGAGGTCGGAAACTTTTCAGCCCACTCTCGTATGTATAATGTAGACTAACAGCGTATTTATGAAATATATATAGAAAATAATAAGTATATAGAATATGTATATTATTCATCATAATTGTGACTGGGGTTTATTTAAGTACAATGTACTGTAGAATATATCAAACTCAATTTATAGTTAAATATTTTTTAAGTAATTTATGATCTTGTTCACAATTTAATATCTAATGATTAATTTTATTTCTGTTTACTATTTTCTACTTCTCTTCGAAGTTAGCAATAAGGAAAGATAATTAAATAAAAATAACGGGAAATAATTTTATTTCGTGTATTTGCAGATTTTGAATGAATTGTTCTGTTCAACTATATCGTAAGATATACATAAAAATCTACACATAGATAATAATAAATAAATCATCCTGATACCTGGAATATGTTCCGCCAAACTTAACTGAAACTATTATATACTTTTTAAATTATTACATAGGCATACATCCGTACTTTTAGTACAAAAAACGAAAAAGGAAATTCCTATATTCAGTATTCTCGAGCAACGAATGTTCTAGGGAAATATGACTACACTTTTAGCAATTAATATTAATTATATTTTTCCAGATAAGCGTCGATATTCTGTGACATGTAATTTATTGACTGCCTTGATATGACCTATAATGGGTTACTGTTTATATCCTGTCATGTAATGTTATTGGAAGGTCTCTTGCGTGTTCAATTAGGAATTTTGGTTTCTAAATGAAGCTAGCTTTAGAAGCTTCTGAAAGGATTTTTGATCTACGAAAATACTTGTTAGACGAAGCAATTAATAGTTCCTCTTTGTAACTTTACTTTTTTTTATATTTCGGTTATATTATTTGAAAATGCACATACATGTAACTCAATACTTATATTAAAGAAATATGAATATATGTATAGTCGGTACCATAAAGGTTTACGATGTAGACGAAAATATACGAGGATAGTTTGACAAGTAGTGAGAATGACATATAGGTGGCGCTCTAATTGGTAAAACAAATGCACTGTAATTTAGGTTGCCTATATATATGTTTACATTCCGATATTTAGATAAATCGGTTGATTAGTTTATTTTTGACAGCTGATTAAAAAAGAAGCAACACGTCGTTTTGTTAAAATGTAAGAAGAGCATCGTGCGGTGATTAAATACTTCGTAATTAAGGGTATGAAAGCTACCGAAATAAAAGATGAGTTACGGGAAACATTAAGTGAACCTGCACCATCATCCGCCACAATAAGTAGATGGATAAATGAATTTAAACGTGGTAGAACAAACTGTGTTGATGAAGCGCGCTCTGGAACACCCAAAATCGTGACTTCTAAGGAAATGATTATAAAAATCCATAATATTATTACGCAAGATCGACGACTCAAAGTGAGAGAGATAGCAGACATGGTAAACATTTCAACAGAGCGTGTACACCACATTTTAACGAAAGAATTGGGCCTTTCCAAGCTTTCGGCAAGATGGGTGCCGCGATTGCATACGACTGATCAAAAGTACACTCGTTTGCGCATTTCCAATGAGTGTTTGGACCTTCATAAGCGGAATCCCGTTGATTTTTGTAGGCGATTTGTTACTTGCGATGAAACTTGGATACACTACAGTACACCCGAAACTAAACAACAGTCGAAACAATGGTTATAACGTGGTTCTGCACCTCCAAAAAAAGCGAAAACCACTTTATCGGCAAACAAGGTGATGGCATAAATTTTTTGGGATTCAAAGGGCATTTTGCTCATTGATTACTTTCAGAAAGGTGCCACAATAAACGGACAATATTATGCAGAACTTCTACAAAAATTAAATGTTGAGATTCGTGCTAAACGGCCAGGAATAGCAAAGAAAAAGATTCTGTTTCACCAAGACAACGCTCCCTCGCATACCAGCACAGTTGCGATGTCCAAAATCCACGAGTTGCATTTCCAATTAGTACCGCATGCGCCCTATTCGCCGGATCTAGCCCCTTCCGACTTCCACCTTTTTCCTAAATTGAAAACGGCACTAGGTGGAAAGAAATTTTCGTCTAACGGCGAGCTTATCATCTTCGTAAATGAGTATTTTGCAAGCCTTCCGGAATCGCATTTTGGAGATGGCATAAGGGAATTGGAGCACCATTGGAATAAATGTATTGCTGTTTTAGGAGAATATATTGAAAAATAAAAATTATTTTGTATTTAAAAAATTCGTTTTCCATTCTCACTACTTGTCAAACTACCCTCGTATCTGCCGTAAAACGGTCTTCAGAATAATGGTATGTAAACAAAGCTGTTAGTGGAAGCATGTCTCATTCATAACGTAGTAATACAAAAACACATTGTTTTCCGAAAGAAGTTAAGATTTATATTCGATTAGACACAAAAATAGGCGTAATATATGAATAATTCTTTTCCTTGATTTATATATATATATATATATATATATATATATATATATATATATATATATTCTAAAACAATTATATTCATTAATAATGAAATAGAATTTCGAATTAATTTATAAGATAACTATTCTGATAGTACGACTTTATGAGTAACGTATATATAAATATATGTTTTTGTGTAAATATAATTAATTATTTAGATTTAAATTTTGTTGTTGTCGGATTACATGCATTGATATAATAGGCGATGAAGTTAGAATAAAAAGTATTTTCTTTCACAAAAATTGTTCCGAATTTAATTTCCACCAATTTCTGGCTCTGCGTTCCTACAACTGATAAGAAGTCATGATTGTTAATGTCGAAGATATTTAAATAGTTTCAAGATCAATAATCAACTGATTCGCAACGAGCTTTTCGAAGACTACGAAAATAAAGAGAATTCCTAATCAACCGTAAATTGGGAAGATTAGAATGACCATTATGTTTTTGAAGTGTGTTGGGATAATAGCACGTTTTCAAAATTACGGAAATTTGTTTCATTTCTCTGTTTTTATATGATTTGATATAAGTAAAGTCGGTCTGCACGAAGAATTAAAAGCCTTGCGTGTCTGAAAGTAGAAGAATTTAGAAAGATCATTAAATTGTTTGATTTCTTCCGAGCACGACACGTAATATCGTGCTTGGAAGAAATCAAACAATTTAATGATTGACGGTGATTTAGTGACTAGCACAGCGAACGCTTCCACTAAGACATTTTGAGAATGGAAAAACCGTACCAGGGCAAATGCAATTCTGTGAAATTAAACACAAAAATACGGTTGTGTGATTTTCACAAACTATCTTTATTAAAAGAGTGTAGCAATTGTTTTATCAGCACTGTGACTTCATTAGACTCAATCTTTAGATTTACATTTTACAACTTTAGAATTAGATTTGAGTCTGAAGAATTCACGATGCTGACGAAACAATTGTTACATTTTTCAATAAAGGTATTATTCGAAAATCACAACACATTTTTTAGGAAATTGTTATAAGAGAAAGCTAATGGTCTTAAGAAATATGATTTTCTTTCATCTTTCAAAACACCGTCGAAATTATTTAACGCAATAAGTCAAATACGAGGGTGGTCCCATAAGTACCCAGCTTGACCTAGAGATGGCGGTAGTTATTTGAAAAATGTCACTGCATTAAGAAGTACACATTCTATAAAGCATATATATGTTTCAAGTTTGAAGACGCCACGTTGTTTAGTATTTGTTTGGCAGTCATCAATAGTGAACGTTTTCAATGAATTTATAAAAATGGAAAGGATTGGTCATCGTTACGTGATACAATACTTTTATTTGAAAGGTATCAGCCCAACCGATATAAAAGCTGAACTCGATTCTAGTCTGGGTGAGTCTGCCCCTTCGTTTACAACAGTGAAATAGTGGGTAGCAGAGTTTATACGAGGCCGTACGAGCTGCCAAGATGAGCATCGCAGTGGTCGACCAAATGAGGTGACGACTCCAGAAATGGTGAAGAAAATCCACGAAGCGGTACTGGATGGTCGTCGACTGAAAGTGCGCGAGCTAGCAAATATAGTAGCCATTTCAGAAAGTGCGGTACATCGCATATTAACTGAAAATAATTTTAATTGACTATCTTGAAAACAGAAAAACTATCAACAGCGAGTATTATGTGAACTTATTGGAACGTTTGTGCGAAAAAATCAAGCAAAAACGGCCGCGTTTGACTAAGAAGAAAGTGTTGTTTCATCAAAACAATGCACTAGCTTACAATTCCGTTATTGCAATCGTCGAAATTAATGAATTAAAGTTTGAATTGCTACCTCATGCACACTATTCGCCAGATTTAGCCCCCTCGGATTATTGTCTGTTCCCAAACTTGAAAAAATGGCTCAGCGGTCAAAGATTTTCCAACGATGAAGAAGTGATGTCGGCAGTTAATGGCTATTTTTAGGAGCGAGACAGTACTTATTACAAAAAGGGTATCGAACTTATTGAACATCGCTGGGAAAAGTGTATAGAGCTGAAAGGAGATTATGTTGAAAAATAAATATATTTCTTTCTAAAATTTTTGTGTTTTCTTTGTTGGGTCGGATACTTCTGGGACCACTCTCGTAGGTAAATATAAAAAATTGAGCCTCAGTGAGATATTATAGAATGAAAATGCAAGCTATGACGACACGATAATCTTTAATAGAATAAGGATTAATCCTTTATTGTATACTTGTAATTGTGTTTAGAAGAATACACTTTAAACGTCCTTTAAACTGTTCTTAATTAAATGATAAAATATAAACAACAAATCCTAAAATTAAACGCAAATTATACATACCCGTTATTACCATTTTGTTGCGACTCCTTTACATACTATTATTTCAACAATAATCTGTTGTTATATTGACGCCAGAAGCTTCAAAATAATGAGGGTAAATTATTAAATTAGAATTTTATTCTAATTTACGCTACAATATCATATTACATTGCACAGATGCATATTTAAGAGCAATGTAAGCAGCCGTACAAAAATAGTCTAGTAAAATGAAAATTTATTCCTGGCATAAAGTGGTACTAATTTTAAAATGAGTTGAACATAGTGGTAGTTCAATAATTTATTCTCAGACATTGTATACGAGTTACTTATATCTAGAATGTACCTCCTGGTATAATTTCGAACAGCAAGAAATGTGATATAATATATGCGATGCAGCATCTCTGGAAGAACACTTAGAATAACGCTCTTTGTATTTTTCTACTGGGATTTACTTCATGGCCTGAGGGACACTTTATAATTAGATGTACAGAATTGAGAACCTACACCTAATTCACGTGTTCAGTTTATTTCAGTATATTGTAGACATTTAGAAAATTTGTTAATGAATTACACCGTGAAATTGGTTTTTATAATATGTATAATATACTAATCACGTGTTATAACGGAGTAATGATTATTACAGGATATAATGTAGGCATCTGCGTATGTCAGATAAGGTCATGGTAATGCAATTATTTTGGTTATTTGCTCACAAAATTTGCTTTCAATTAAATTGTATTTTCATCGTCATAAAGGCTCAAATAGGATAAAGTAATTAATACTATTAGGGCTTAATTAATCAGGTGTCTAATTTCGAAGTACAGATTTTTTTGTTAAATAATTTATCGTACAATTGTAAAGGGTGTTTCGAATTTCGCGGTTTTTTTTAAAGAATAAATAAAACACAATTTGCATTCACTTTCAAAAACTTTTTATTGGTAATTGAAGCATCAGTTACGACATTTATATGCGAAAAATAATATCTGCCCAATGGCCTCCACTTGCAGCTCCACAGACGTTCACTTTTTGTTAAAATTTTCAATGACTTTTGACATAATTGAGGCTCTAAGTGTCCAATGATACGAATAATTTCATCTTTCAAAGCACCAATTGATTGTGGATTGTTTTTCTAAACCTGACTTTTCACATAGCACCAAAGATAATAGTCTAACGGCGTCAAATCACATGATCTGGTGGCCAATTAACATCACCGTTTCTTGAGATTACACGTCCAGGAAATTTTTCTCAATAAATCAATTGATTCGTGTGCAAAGTGAGGTGTAGCACCATACTGTTGAAACCACGTATCCTCTAGATCAGTATTCATTAATATAGGCCACAAAAATTCGGTTATCATCCGACGATATCGATCACCATTGACAGTTACAGCTTCACCAGCAACATTTTCAAAGAAGTAAGGTTCAATTACGTCATCTGACCATAATGCACACCAAACAGTAACTCGTTTAGGATACATAGGTTGTTCATTGATAAAATTGACAAATGAACGACGTTTTAAATGATCTAATGGCTTCAGTTCCTGTGTTATTTGAACCTTATATGCCTTCAGAACTAAATCCTTGTGTAAAATACGCCATGTTGTTGATCCACTAAGTTCAAGTTGTTGTGAACGTCGTATAATGGACATGTCAGGATCTTCAGCAACATTTTCACGAACCAAACCAATACTTTCTTGTGAACGACCACTACAACTGCATTTTTCACTTTTTTGATCTTCCATGGAACCGGTCTCTTGAAATTTTTTAATAATTCGACCAATAGTGCTTTCGGATAGACGATTATGTAAACTATAAAATTCACGTAATTTTCTGAAAACTCTTTTCACAGAACGCTGATTTTTCATAAAATAATTCAACAATTTGAACGCGTTGTTGTACCGTGTACGAAGCCATTTTTATAAATGCCATACATCAAAGTTTTTAAATGCCCGCATACCCAGAAAAATGCAGTGCGCTATCTATATTTTATTTATTCTTAAAAAAAATCGCGCAATTTGAAACACTCTTTAAATTCATAAGTTTAACAAGTGGTAATTTAGAAGAATCCTTATCGAGGGAATTATTCCGTATTTTTAATAATTTATGATTTTAAGTACGTAAGTACGTCTCATATACTATCGGTCATAATTAAAACGAGAATGCACGGTCAGCGAAGGTACGGCTGTCTGCGATGTTAAAAGCACATACATCGTGAGACATACGAAATGCGTACAATAAGTACCGTAATACAGTTTGAATAAATTGTAATAAGCAATATTTTGCGCTTTATTGTTGTTAAATACTTATCTACAAAAGAAGTGTTAATCTAAATTTGCTCGACCAAACATATACAACATATCGTAAGTCTCCAGAGTCTCCTTGTTAAGTGATGTTCGTCGTGCTGTAAAAATGTTCTTGCACAGAGAGAATGATCGTTCATGTCTACTGACATAACATTTGCGTAGTTAAAATGTTTCTTGAATTCTGTTGAGGAAGAAGTATTACTGTGAATGTCTCTTAATCTGGCAAAATCGTAACACACTACGAAACTTTTCTTTTATACAAAGGTAATTTTGATGGAGCCAGTTGTTGATTAACTTAAACACTGAAGGTTGATATATAACCCCTTACCACATAAATTTTCGTATTCTGTATACGTATTTCGACAACTAAGTTGTCAATTATATATCAGTCTTAAGTGATTAACTTTTATACGAACATTAACATAGCACTGTTTCATCTTCATCCACTACTTTCATTTGATCCACTAATGCTTATGAAGTATTTTGCAAAGTTTTCGTGACCTTAGAAATGTGAACAGAATGAAAAGATATTTCAAAAAGCATCATGATTTTTTTAACAAGTAAAATTGCAAAAAAATGAAGATTTTAAATTAACTTTTCAATGTTAACTTGATGTTATACTTACTAATTTGATAGCAAAGATGATGAATATGCACTTTATTTTCAAAATTAAATTTAATTTAGTTTGAAACTGTTACATTTTAGGAATTTATGTTGACGTTGATATGTTTATTTTTAAATTAAAAATTTCATTGGATGATTGAATTTGGTTATAAATATAAGTGCTTGAGGCAAAGATTAGATGGTCAAAAATTATTGCCGCAAGAGAGTACATATTAATGTCAATAAGAATTTATTGACAGTATATAAATAGGTTTCTTTGGAAATTTTACCAATACTTACAAGAAAATTTATTATAATTCATATATTTAAATATTAAAAGTAATAACAGTGAATAGTAAAATAAAATGTTAAAATATTAAAGCGTTATTAATATTAATAAAGACAGCATTCAAATAAACAATAAATGTAATCTGGTACGTAGACTTCCGCGGTCGTGGTCCATACTATATTCTTCTTGGCTTCCGGGTTGGAACCGCGTCACTGGTATAACTGCCGACGTTCGTACCCACTCGTATGGGACATCTTCACGGCTCAACTACTGCACTGAAACTGTTTCAGTGCAATAGTTGATACCAGTGACGCGGTTTCAGTACGGAAGCCCAGAAGAATATAGTAAACAATAAATGTGTTATGTGAAAATAGAACGAATTTAAAAGTCCAAGGTATAGAAAATATGCATTATTCGAAATTCAATTCGAAGTTCTAATAGTAATGCTATAAGTGAAAGAGAATAAAAAGATAATTGTATATTGAAATAAATAGAATAGAAGACCTATTTATGTAGAAAACTATAAGCAAAAGAACAAAGAATTACATTTTATTACGGAGATAACTAATAATGGACGAAATCAAATTTTGTAATTAAGATTAAGTATTTCTAAACATAATAATTTTTATGATATTTGATATGATAAAAATTAACACTCGTAGAATGGCAAATGTTGAATTTAAATAGTATATGTTAGCATTGAAAGATTAATTAATGTTTATATACAATCAATATCTATATCATTTGATTGATTTTCTTTTAATTTATTTATTTTGATGTCATAATTTAAAACCGAAAGATAGTATCTAAGGAGTTTAATTTGTTAATACTCTAAATTTATTTAAAACAAAATAAAATAATGAGGTTTTACAATAATTTTAAATATTATTGTAATTTGTTCCAACGCAAGATCATTAAAATTTACATCTGTTAAAGATTTTTTTTAATTATAAAAAAATCATTAAAACATGTACATATTTAGACAAAATTAATAATTATTATATTCACAAGGGCAATTGTTCATTCTGAATTCATAATTCTTACCATACCCTGAGGCATAAGAATTTAACAGATAAAGTCTCGTAAAAAGTAATAATTCTTTTATATAAATGATGACTTTTATAACTTAATATTCTGCTAGCATTTTCATTAAAACTATTATAAATACACCATATAATAACAATATATATATATGTATACACACACACACACAGAGAGAGAGAGAGAGAGAGAGAGAGATATGTATATATGATTTTAATTTCGAAAAATTAATAATATTTTAATATGTCACGTTAGCTTGCCTTAAATATCATGCAAATATTTTTGAGGTGATTGATAATGATACAAAATAAATAAAATTATTAGTTTCATTCATTTTAGCTTCTTTCATTTGCTTATTTTTTAAATTTATTTACTCTCTCTCAAGGTTATGGGATTTTGCACCGCATTGATAAGATATGGGTCAAGGTAAATATGCAAAAAAAATCAAAATAAATAATTTTCAATAAACCTTATATTTGTTTCATTTATGAATTAGCTCTCTATACTATTTTGTATGTAATATATTGACTTTTAAATATTGTATGTTCATGCGAATAATGATATTCGCATGAACTCATACTGGTATTATTTAACTGATTTAATATTTCAAAGAAAACAGTTATAATATTTCGAATTTCCGAGTGTCTAATTGCTGTAAGATACGTACATTTTTTTAAATTAAGCTTTGTAAATAGAAGATATGATATTTTTAACCAAATTTCATATGGTATTATAATTTAAGAAAATAAAACCTTCCAATATTGTAACAATGTAACTTGAATCTTATTATATACTCGCAGTTTAATCTTTGATTTAATTTCTAAACTGTTTCATTTCTGATTAATTAAGAAATAAACATTACACCATAAACATTTCGATAATTCTATTTATTACTCCCTTATACTTGGCCAATTTGTTTACTTTGTTTAAAGAGTTAATTTTTGCTCCTTTTTAATATAATGTTTAATTTTTATCCAATTCTAGAGCTTACTTTCTAAACCTCCTTTCATTGTTCTCTTGTCCTTTTCTTCAATCAGTTCTATCTCATTTTAGTTCGATTTCCATAAGTTGCACATGCGTTTTAGGTTCTTCAACGGCATATTCACTACTTATTTATCACCTTTATTAACATGATATATAACCTCTTTCCACATTAATTTTGTCATCATCAGTAGATAATTAAACAGTGTCGCACCAGGAAAACTACGGCAAAATATTGGTACGAAACAAATTCCGCAATGTGCGTCGTGGCTTTCAACGGCACAGATCGTGCGCGGAATTTGTTTCGTATCAGTATTTTGCCGTAGCTTTCCAGGTGCGCCACTGTATAATTATCTCTTGACGATGACAACTTAGTTGTCGAAATACTTATACGGAATACGAAAATTAATGTGGAATGGGGCAATATATCAATTTTCAGTGATTAAGTTAATCAACCACAGGCTCCATCAATATTACTATTGATAAAAATTGTTTAAATGGTTTAATATTACTTATTTATAACTTAAAGTCCACTGGGAATTAATACTTTTATCGTTTTTATATATGTATTATAACATTGTTGTCCTTCCATCTTTATTTATTTTTAGACAATATCATTTGTTCTTATTTTAGCAAATTTATACTTCCTTACTTTGCAAATGATTAATTGCGAGTCTTTTCATTTCAAATTAAACTACTATTTATAGTTTTTAGAGTCCAATACGAAATTAACTAAAAACAAAAGCGAACCATTTTTATTAATATTATTAACGATCAGTAAAATTTTTTAATTATAAATCATCAAATTTTAATAATTTTCTTATTCGCTATTTTTTCTAGTCTCATTAAATATATATTTTCAAAATTAAGTATTGAAAATTTGCCGCTATAACCTTAACCCTACTTTTATGTTTTGTACTTCCTATTATATTTTATTATAACAATATTATTTCTTTGAATTCTATGCAGTTATATCTTCCCTATAATCTCTTATATTACACATATTATTATCTATAATAATCTTATCACTTTTAACATCTTGTTTAAAATTATATATTTAAAATTGTATATATATATATATATATATATATATATATATATATATATATATATATATATATATATATATATATATATATATATATATTTGTTAAAAGTGTTTTGGTCGACCGTGTATATGATAATCCAAAAACAATAATTCAATAATGTCCGTCGGTTATTCGGTCAGGAAAATGAGAAACCAATCCTTTGTTTTTATACTCTATATTTCGCTATAAATTTATACCTTCATCAGGAGTTAAAAACTAGACTAATTTAAAAATATTAAAATGTGATTTGTCATACTATGTACTAACACACAAAACCGTAAAACTATTGTAATAGCGTCAGTGATAGGTAAAGTTAAAGCATGTTCTTCAAATAACTTGAATCTCAAACTGAGGAACATGCTTTCAACTTTAGCTATCACTGACGCTATTACAATAGTTTTACGGTTTTGTGTGTTAGTACATAGTATGGCAAATCACATTCTAATATTTTTAAATTAGTCTAGTTTTAACTCCTGATGAAGCTATAAATTTATAGCGAAATATAGAGTATAAAACGAAGGATTGGTTTCTCATTTTCCTGACCGAATAACCGACGAACATTATTGTTTTTGGATTATATATATGTATTATAATAGACAGACGTCAAACGATCTTCGAGGTTAGTAAGCGACAGGCCAACTTCAGAAGATAACGAGTGAGATCTCGTTGAAACGTTGACGGAATGGTCTTTCTCAGGACATAATTCACGTGCGGCTTAGAACCTGAGCAAATACTTCAGCAAATATATGTATATATTTGAATTGTTGTGTTAATTTACACCACCACTTCTTGGTGTTTTTCTTTATGTGGTACCTTGCACGTATTATTGAGTTTGCATCCATCTTCCCGGTTAAAGTTATTTGTTTTATTTGATTATTTTTAATAAGTCTAGTCTTACTACTGAATTGTAACGAACAACTTTAAGTAATACTTTGAAGTCAATGATAATCGATGTGACGTAGCTTTTCGACTCTGAAAATCAAGTTGGTATATGCTTTTGTTATGTAGTTTAGGTAACTTGTCCTCATTAGTTGCAAGTATTAGATCTATGTATGTATGTATATTTCGATGTAGTGAGTATTACATTGTTGAATTTGATGGAGCCTGTGGTTGATTGACTTGATCAATAAGGTTGATATATAACCCCTTTCCACAATTAACTATTTGTAAATTCTGTATACGCATTTCGACAACCAAGTTGTCATCATCAGCAGATAATTTCAAAGTGTCGCACCTGGTAAAACACGGCGAAAAAATTGTACGAAAAATACACTCCGTACGCGATCCGCACCGTTGAAAACCAAGATGTGCACTGTGTGGTGCGACACTTTGAAATTATCTGCTGATGATGACAACTTGGTTGTCAAAATGCGTATACAGAATTTACAAATAGTTAATTGTGGAAAGGGGTTATATATCAACCTTATTGATCAAGTATTACATTGGATGAATAGGTCTGCTTCTTTCCAAATCATTGCATGTACAAACTTCAAATGAAGTTGCTGGTTATAAAGTATATTTTTGCTAGGAAAGCGTGAAACTCCATCTGTATTCAGCCGTTTTTTGTACTTGTAATACATAATTAGTTAGTGGCTTTTGAACTTTTTAACCTATCCCCGTATATACATATATCACTTCAATCCTCGTTTTTTTTCTTTATTTTGATTCTACAAACTTTCAAGACTACCCTTGTATATCATATGATATATATATATATATATATATATATATATATATATATATATATATATATATATATATATATATATATATATATATATATATATATATATATATACCGCGCAACATGAATAGGACCAACTGCATATATGACATTTGTAGTTGGTATAAACATGGTAGCGCGCTGGAATTGTTATTTTCGAAAATAAGAGGGTTGATAAAAAGATGTATGTAGGTACCAAATATAATTTTTGTAAAAGTCAGTGCAAATGTACGTTACTAATGACAATAAGTAGAGTAATTAAACGCCACTTGAATACGACCAATCTACAAAATAAAAGATTCGTTTGCAATAACAAAATACTTTATTGTTCAATAATGAGTACTTTTGCCATTATTTCTTATAACCTCAAATAGTCGGGATGGAATGAAATTATACAGGGTTCTCAAGTAGTCAACGGGAAGTTCCGCCCAACTTCGTTTCAGCGCCGGCTCTAGTTCGTCAGCGCAACTGAATTGGGTAGCATTGGAGTACAATTTACGCGGCAACCATCCCCAAACATTTTCTATGACGTTCAGGTCGGGGGAGAGCGATGGCCAATCGAGAACCTCCATGCCTTGTTCTTGAAACCAGCGTCGAACAATGCGCGCGGTGTGAATACTGGCATTATCCTGTTGGAAAATAAATGGCCCACCTCCCATAACGTTGGAAAATTTGTCTTTCAATGGTTGCAGCAGCTGGACGTACTTTTCCGAATTCTGTCTGCCCTTCACTATTACTAAATCAACAGGTCCGTTATAGGAAACAGCTCCCCATACCATGACTGAACCAACATCGGCTCGCCTTCGTGACTGAATCACTTCATCTTTACGTAAATCGTGGAAATAATAAGAAAACCCATCCGGGCCATCTAAATTAAACTTCTTCTCGTCACTGAAAATAACAGTTTGCCATTCTCTTGTCCACCCCATTTTTGCTTGAGCAAACTGAAGACGTGCAGTGCGCTGAAATTCCCTTAAAGGAGGCCGTCGTTTAATTTTCAAACGTTTTAAGTGCGGACAGGTCTTCAGTAACTTCTGTACAGTTCTTACCGATGCATTCGTTCCAACGTTATTCGCGATTTGTCTTGCCGTTAATGCCGAATTCGATGCTTCGCGTAATATGGCTCGACGTTCTCTCTTAGTTGTAACGGATGTTGTTCGCCCTTTAAAACGTTTTCCATAATTCTCGGGATCCCTAATCAAAATTGTTCAAAACCTGGTGTGATCGACTTATTTTCCTTGCAGTAGCTCTTGAGGAATACCCTTCTTGATGGAACGCTTTAATTTTTCCAATTTCTTCCATATTTAAGCACTTCTGTCGTCCCATCGTTGCACAATACCCTTAATTACAGATGTTTGTTTATCCGGATACACGTTGTAACTCGACACTCATCCGGTAGCTTACTATTAAATACTGGTCGTATCCAACCGGCGCGGTGCATTTTATATGTATGTGGTACTTACGTCACCCAATGCATAACGTTAGGCACTATTGCGCAATAATGCGTATTATTTGCCATATCATACCATTACAAACTTGCATTGTATTTTTAGTAAATGAATTGTTTTTCAAACCACCGAAAGCTTGCAACAAGTTGGGTGGTCCTATTCATGTTGCGCGGAGTGTACTACTGTGGGCAAAAAATAGTAAGACTTTGTTCATAATTTTTTAATTCTTAATTTATTCTTCCAAATTTATTTCGTCCTCGTCAAAGTAATCCCCCCTGGCCCCAATATACTTGTGCCAACGTTTCTTCCAATTCTCGAAACAGTTGTTAAAGTCAATTTCAGGAATAGCCTTCAATGCGCGTAGCAATTCACGTTTAATGTTTTCAATTGACTCAAAACGGTTGTCCCGGGGCGGTCGTTTGAGTTTGTTGAATAGCCGAAAGTCACACGGAGCTATATCAGGCGAATACGATGGTTGCGGCACGATATTGGTTGAAAATTTGGCGAAAAACTCAGGAAGAATTAATGCAGTATGCGACGGTGCATTATCGTGGTGCAAAAACCAAGAGTTGTCGGCCCATAATTCAAATAGTATTCTTTGTTGACAGTTTGGCCAGTCGGAAGGAATTCGGAGTGCACCACACCTCGATAATCGAAGAAAACTGTTAACATAACTCCAGTTATGATGCCTTTCATTTTGTCTTGATAGTCAGAAAGTATTGTTTCACAGACGTCAACGCGACGCTGTTTTTCGAAAAAATTGAGTGATTTTGGAACAAATCGTGCTTTCACTTTTCTTAGGCCTAAATGGTCTTTCAAAAGGGTTTTCACTGATCCTTCCGATATTCCAACGATGCCAGTAAGGTCTCTGATTGTTAATCGTCGATTCTCAAGCACCAATTCCCTGATTCTATTGACGTGTTGATCATCAGTTGATGTTGATGGCCGTCCTGGACGTGGATCGTCATCAACGCGTTCTCGACCCTCTTTGAATAATTTGTACCAATCAAAAACACTTGCTCGCGACAAACAATTATCACCGAAGGCCTTTTGCAACATTCTGAACGTTTCGGCACCAGAAATTTGATTCCGTACAAAAAATTTAATGGAACTTCTTTGTTGAATAATTTCATTCATTGTAAAAATCGCCGAATGCACTTTTTGTACTTCAGAAAGACAAGCGTATACTAAACACTAATGATTATTTTGATGTGACATTTGGCACAGATGTCACTGACAGTCATACCAATCTAGAAGAAAAATATTTCGACGAATGGGTTTTCGCGCGAAATTTAAATTAAAAAGTCTTACTATTTTTTGCCCACAGTAGTATATGTACATCATCGTCTGTTAATTGAAATCCCGCATCACTATCAAGAGAGTCTAAAACACGTTAACGGAAAATTTTTGTAGTACTTATTCTTTACGTCAGAGTGTATAAGCAGATTAGTTTATAAAAATATATTTTGAGAATGATATTATATTGATTTTTACAATGAATATTCCACCAATTGACAGAAATAGATTTGTGAAAATAAGTACCATGGAAAAATTAATATAAATGAAAGATTCCAAATACAGTTAATTAGAATCATACGATTTTATCAATAATAAATGCAACACCTGTCAATAAGCGACATTGCATCTTATAAAACAAATATTAATAATTTAATTCTGCGTAATATTGTGAAAGGAGGTTATACTTCAAAGTTCCCATTTTACTTAATCTTGAAATATGGTAGATGTTCATGTAACACAAATAGTAAACTGGTCGAACTCGTCGGTTAAAAAGTAAAATCAACCTTATGCGGTCTGCTGCAAGTACAAGCCTGGTCGCATATTCAAAATTATTTGTAACACGGATTGTATATGCGGTTCAAAAAGAGGTTCAAAAAGATAAGTACATACATACATGCGGTATTTTTGTTTACACATGATAAAAGAGTTACAGATCACACAACCGCAACTTGTAAGAACACAGGGATGATGGACTTTTTGAGGAAATAGAGTGGGAAAAGTTAAGATATGCAAGTAAATATTTACAATAATTGTTTACTTTTACGTCGTAGATTAATTAAATTATCATGACGAACAGATAAACTAGAGCAATTAAACATAAAAAATAAATATTAATGTAATATTAAAATATTTACTGACGGAACTGCATGAGCTGTAAGCAGAGATTTTTCTTTGGATTTACACCATTCTTTGGACGAATTTTTGATTTTATTTTATGTATTTGTATATTATTATTAGTAACGCGCTAGAAACTCTTGAAGTTGACGGCCTTAGTATCCAACTGATTGAAACTTATTCAATCTTAAACATTCGTTTTATCCCTACACTAACACTAGTTTTACGACTAGTACCTATTATCTTTACGTAAAGGATGTTTCAAATTGCGCGGTTTTTTTTAAAGAATAAATAAAATATAGATGGCGCACTGAATTTGTCTGGGTATGTGGGCATTTAAAAAGTGTGATGTATGACATTTATGAAAATGGCTTCGTACACGGTACAACAACGCGTTCGAATTGTTGAATAATTTTAT
This sequence comes from Dermolepida albohirtum, assembly GCA_031893035.1. Classification (NCBI taxonomy): domain Eukaryota; kingdom Metazoa; phylum Arthropoda; class Insecta; order Coleoptera; family Scarabaeidae; genus Dermolepida; species Dermolepida albohirtum. Next base: position 99,228 of record JAVIWB010001519.1, on the reverse strand, counting down.
GAAAATCAGCGTTCTGCGAAAAGAGTTTTTAGAAAATTACGTGTGTTTTATGGTTTACATAATCGTCCGTTTGCAAGCACTATTGGTCGAATTATTAAAAAATTTCAAGAGACCGGTTCCGTGGAAGATCAAAAAAGTGAAAAACCAGTTGATTCTTCTCAAAAAATAATGTTTTCCGATGAGGCACATTTTGAACTTGTTAATAAATAATAAATGTTAATAAACAAAATTGCCCTATCTGGGGTGAGGAAAGTCTACGAATTATTCATGAGAAACCTATGCATCTTAAACGAGTTACTGTTTGGAGTGTATTATAGTCTGGTGGTATAATTGGACCTTACTTCTTTGAAAATGTTGTTGGTGAAGCTTTAACTGTCAATGGTGATCGATATCGTCGGATGATAACCGAATTTTTGTGGCCTATATTAATGAATACAAATTATGTGTTTTATTTATTCTTTTAAAAAATCGCGAAATTTGGAACACTCTTTAGGTTCTCTACAGCAGCAACGTTTCTTTTAATTACATTCACTTCTAGTAATATTCTACTAGTTCCAAAGAATCAATTTATCGATAAATAGTATGTTTTTATTCTGTTGACTCTCCAAATATGCTTTGCAAAAGTTGAACGATTTCTAAAGGTTTCACGTTCTCGTTATCGCCAACCTTCTCAATAGCTAGGGCAAGAACAAATGTTCTCTACAAGACTCCACTGGTACATATGTCCAGAAATGCCAATGTATTATACGAGGATACCTTTCGTTAATTTGCATCTATTATTGTTCGTTCAGTTTTTTTTTTTTTAATGACTGGGATTACATTATTATAAGTGCGTATATTTTTTGTTAATTGGATTCTTATTTTTCTTTGTATTATATCAACTATATTTTTGTTTTTAATTTTAGTTTTACTTTTAAGTGCATTGTCTCCTGTAAATGGTCTGTGTAACTGTTGGGCATTAAAGATTATTATTATTATTATTATTATTATTATTATAAGAATAGGTAAACGTTACTATACAGTTTAATAATACACACGCTTGTACAAGAAAAGAAGTAATAAATAAACATTTACTTGAGTACAAAATCCCAATTTGATCAGATAACGTCATCCCTAAGTTCACTTGTTCATTATCAGAAGCTGCAATAATCAAATCTTTTGTTAGCACATCGACTCGAATCTCATTTTGCAAGTAATTGTCTTCAATTTTAACTAGTCGGCAATACTTCAACCTGTCTTGAACAGTAATTTTTGAAAAATTTTCTTCTGGTAATCTCCACAACGTCCAATTTAATCGAAAGATTTTCTTTGTTACATTGTCTTTAATCTTAGTCCATGTCATTTCGATCAGATTTAAATCTGGATGGCAAGGAAGTAGCCATATAGTCACGTGTCCATTTTTTGAAGCAGATTATCGAATTGTAAACAGGGTGTTGATTTTTATGGTACTTAATTGCTTGATACAGCTGTTGCTTATGCAAATTTGGTGAAAAGGGTATATTTTACTTCTCAACTAATTTATCATTTCTGTTTTCCTTTAGTTGCCGGTAGGTTCTTTCCGTTTTTGTATATTATGATAGGATGCATTATCACTTATAATACCACGATTCTAGGGGAGATTTGAAATTAGCTTTCCTGTAAGCTATTTTTCATAATATTGTGAGTTCATTTCGAAGTGGTAATCTTCGGATTTGGTTCGAGGTTTAAAAATCAAGAAACATTTAGGGAAGAAAGACTTTTTACCATTAGTGTGAGTAATAAATAACGGACTGCCTTTAGATATGGTAGATAACTAACTATTAGTGGCATTGTCTCTTCAACTGTTGTAATTAGCGTGGCCAGCGTAAATGTAAGTTTTATCTAAAAAGACAATTGGTCTGTCTTGATTCCTATAATATCTAACTTTGTCCACATAATGCAACCTCGAGGCTTTAATATCAGTCTTTTTATTAGCAACCCTTAATTGTCCTTAGTTTTCCTCCACTTGAGTCTAAGTTTTTTAATAATTGAATGCAAAATTCGTATACTGCATTTATTTTTTTGTAAAGGAATCAGAGTAACTCGACAATGTCCAGTTTTGTGGAAATTATAAATCATGTTTCTAATATCCATTTGGTCCCATGGCGGTATGTTGGTTTTTTCTCTTACCTTTTTTAGGAGAATTGAATTTTACTTCACCACCATCATTCTGTTTAGCTTGTAAATCGACACCTTCATTTACGATTCTCTTTATAGTAACTAGAGAAATTCCCGCAGCGTCTACAAACAAGTTTTTTTAGTTCTGTTTTATTTTCATGTAGAAAAATTATTTTAAAATAATTATACACCTTAAAGAAAATACCCTCCATCTGGGAATTAAATTCGTTTTTTTATCTTTCGCTTCCATTGATTTCTTTTAATAAGAAGTTACCCTCAAAATGTACATACAATTACAAAGATATACGCTATGTAAATCGACTACAAATCACGGTATGCAAAGACTAACTGTGAACGTCGCGCCGTCAGTGTTCTTCCTACTCGGGTGTCGAGTGTGGCTTGTTCCAAGAAAGTGACGTAGCAGTCTTCTAGGAATTCTGGCTGGACAAATATAGTACCGGCTATACCTGCGTAAATACGTCAAGACTTGTTACTGAGCAATAACGTGTCCAATAAGATTACGAAATTGAACTAGAACCGAGTTCTTGGAACTTTGGAAACACCCCCTCGTATATAAAATAAGCTCTGTTGTAACCAAAAATGACCTATTAAATATAGACAATCATTAATGTATACATACAGTACGCATATTCGCATGTTATCGTCCAGTAAATGGATATGTACAAAATGTTATCAACATATTCATAACAGAAATATTGTATAGGTCAATTTTGTAAGTTAATACCATCAAAAAATATCTCATTTCTCGTTAGATATGTCAAAATAATGTATTTTTAAAACGATAAATCGCCAAATACATATAATAATCTTAGGCTACTCGTGCACCATTTTAGATAATCAACTAATTCACAATAACCTTATTCCGACCAATATAATTTTAATGAGCCCGCCGCTTATATCAAATCGATGGGACATTGAAAGTCTGTAATTTTTTACAAATTTTAGAGTTTATCAGTAACACTTAACATTTGAACTTAAGGTTAAACGAGTGAAAAATATATAATGTTTAACGGAAATATAAACTAGCCTATTTGTTTTATATACGTATATTAAACGACAATTATGTTAGGATATCATATAATTAGGTGCGTAAATATAGACCGACTTAAAGCAAGAAATAAATCTAATAAATGACATGTTATTTATAGGAAGAACTCTCGAATGTGTTTCTAAAAATATCCTTTTGAAAACGGTTTTCTAAATTTTCCCAACATCGTTTTTATTACGCCACATACTTTCGCAGTAGAATTAAGGAAAATCCTGACGGAGATAAGTAAACTTGCCCACTTTGTCCGGAATCCACAAATATTGTATATTGTAGGGACAGCCATCCGACGCGAATAATAACAGTGAAAGTACTTAGGTAATACTATGTGGATATACATTTCACAGAAGGAAAATTGTTTCGCGGTAAATTTAAAAATTATTAAAGCTACATTACGAGGCTCGCGTAATGTAGTAAATTAAGTAATTGCCACTTACCCGCTTAAAGTTCGTTGTCTCATAATGGATGAGATCGGAGAAGGAACTGCAGCATCAGGTATGTTTCGACATTTGTTTTAACGAGGTGTGTTCTACGCAGAAAACGACCGTTCCACATTTAATGATGTAATGTTGGTATAATTTAAACAATCTTTAAATTATTTGGCGGACCTGTAAGTATAGCATGACATATCTACCTTAAAATGGCAAAGATTAAACTTTCTTCAATACACTCACTAACTTTGCCATAACAAGACCTTTTCCGCGTTACCGGCAGCGCAAAATAGTGAGAGAACATAGTCCACTATATGCCATGAGTCTCCTAAAGACGCCGAAGAATTTTGTAAATACTTTATTGCTTCTACTAGTCCCAAGCAATTTTTTTGAATAGTTCTCGTTCATAGTGGTCGTCTTGAAATCTAGTTTGACTTTTCTTGATACCTTTAGCTTTTTTTAGGATTAAAGTGTGAAACAACGGATTCTAGTTCTTAAAAATACTTGCGATAATAAAACGCTACCTGTAACCAAGTTCCCAGCGCATAAGAATCGGCTGTGGTTGTTCAGGAATACGGAGCCTTGAGTACGTTTTGGGAGCTTGCGAAATACTGCCTTTATTTTAATTCAGTATTCTTCCCGATAAACTTGTTTATTTCGTTGGCCAATGGTCGTTTCTTCGACATAACCTCTATTCGTAATACATTCGTCTCCACCGTTGAAGACATTGAGTCAAACTGTCGTTCATGACTCCTATTGAATTAGGCTGGCTGTCCCAAAACAGAATAAATTTCCGCATTATGAGTCATGAAGAAGTTTTAATAATTATTATATTTACCACGTAACAGTTATCGATCTGTGAAATGTACATCCATGTAGTAGCTCTGACCTAACTAACACTGTTGCTATTGCATGCATCGGGCGACCGTCCCTACAATTCATCCCTGCATTCCGGATAAAGCGCGAGTTATTAGTTATTGAAAATATTTTAATTTTCGAAACTAAGGCATGCTTTGTTAAATGTGTTTAGCAATTCTCTTTCTAATAAAATGTAATATTAATTTCACAGATAATTACAATTTTCTTGAGAAAATAGAAGACAACTTGTGCAAGGAACGGAAAATTTTTATTAAGTAATGTTTTGTCCATTTTCATCAATCATTCTTTGCTATCTTCTACTCAGTATCATAACTCCAGGCTCAAAAATTTTCTGGTTTTGATTAGAAAAGAAAACTGAACTAAGTTCGATTTGGCATAATTACTACTGAAATTTTTACCATTCGAAAGTTTTGCAAAGAACAAGGAAGACGATAATTTATGGCATGAGGCGAGAACTACAAGTTTTTCGGAAAGTCACCATTCCTATGGTTTTCGAAGGTCGTTTATTGATATATAAAGAGATCGATCCATTATTATCGCTCATTTTCTTCGTGAACCTTTTGCCATCCTTAAATGAGCTTCATAGTTCCTCATTCAAGTACTTATTGGTAGTGGTGAAATGATTTAAAGGGTGCTTATTCGCTGACTCATCCGAATCAAACATTACACCACTTAAGGAGTTTCGAAGAGAATGAAATAAGAGTAAGATGAAAGATCCTATCAGTATGATGCGTGTGGTACATATATTATATATGAAGTGGTTAAAATTAGAATTTTTCACGTTTAATTATAGTTCCTGTGTATTATCACGTAGAAAGACTATTTAAACATTTATTTACACTTTTGCGAAGTATCTTCGCTTCATTGACATGATGTCTGCGATGCCTGAAAGCATTCGTTCTTCGTCGGTTCCTATCCCTAATTCCTTGGCAATTTGTGTTCGACTTTAGTCATAAATAAGTCGTTGATGTTAATGACATTTTTCTTTCGTAGTAACACATGAAAAATATATGAAAGATCTATGCTTAAATCATAATCCCACAATTTTTTATATGTCTTCCTCATATATTTTTTATAAATTAATTTACAAATCAAAAGCACTTTTTTTAATAGAATTTATGAAGCTAAATTCCGATTAAGGATATTTTTATACAAGAATATCAAACAAAATTAATACGCGGCTGAAATATTGATGTATAAAAACTTACCGAATATGAAATAAGCACTCTATGTGTGAAGAACTAGAAGCTGTAGGCATGCTTTTAGAAGAACAAAAATTTAACGAAAATATTAAATGCCTTAATAATTATATTTATATGAAAATAGACTTCCAAAGAATATTTTACATAATAAGAGTTATAGCGAAGTTCTTACGAACTGTCTACTAACACGGGTTGACGCAGAAATATCGTTTTTCGTACAAAAGCATTTTACATGATAACCGTTAAAGTTTCACTAAAAGCAATTTAAAAAAACTAACTTTTTATAAAAAATAGCAGAGCTCAAGCATACACATAATTCTGTAATATTAATTTAACAATACATATTTATTTATACTTAAAACTAGAAACAAATAAGAAAAGTTTTTATTTTAACCCACCATATTTATTACACACGTCTTTTAGGAGGAAATAATTGAGTTTAATGTACAAGTTTAAGATTGTGTTAAATACAGTCAGCGCACGAAATCGGCAATCCTAAATTAATACTTAAAAAACATTTACAACGGACAATTCTGATGCAGCTACTTATATTGAAATTATTTGAAATCCCTGAACATCTATACTTTCCGGTAAAGTACCGAATATGAGGGGGCATTACTGAGTTTTCTAGTCATGCGCTGCTATTTGCCTATGCATTAAAATAGCAGTACCATAGTTGGCCACACTAAACGAAGACGTATAAAGTTCTGTCCGTAGAATAATTCAACAACTTTTTAATCATCCATTTATGTTATAATACGGGCCGACCAAAACATTGTTCGTCGGAAAAAGAGCAATTATACTCGATCTGCTTAATGGAGGTGAAAGCTACAAGTTTAGACAAAATACACTCTCATGCTCTGCGAAAATGATAGCAAACGCTAACAACTGGACAAAAGTGAAAGAAAATTGTAATGGAACATGGAAAACTAGCCCTAGAGAAGATAGAAACATTATAGTTTGTGCAAAGAAGATACCGTTCATAAGTTCAACTCCAATTCAAAGTGAGCTACTTTGTATAAGTATCTCTACTATTAGACGAAGATTAATTCAAGGAAAGTTGCGTACAAGAAGGTCCAGGAAAGTACCATTATCAAATAAAAGGCAAATACAAAGATTGTCGTTTTCCCATGAACACGTTCAATGGGACGAAAAAAAGTGGCGTAATGTACTGTGGTTTGATAAATCGAAAAGAGTTTTATTTAATTCCGGTGCATACTAACACGTACGAAGACTACCAATGACAGCATTTCAACCCCAGTACACCAAAGAGACGATAAAATTCGAAGGCTCAAGCATCATGCTGTGGGGGTGTTTTTCGTCGAATCGTGTAGGCCTGTTACACAAGAAAGAAGGCATAATGAATGCTAATGTCTATATGAACATATTGCAAACTGTTCTTCTACCATATGCAGAGGAAGAAATGTCACTAAGATGGTGGTATATACAGGATAACGATCCGAAGCATGATTCTCGTAAAGCCAAAACATGGTTTCGAAATAATAACGTTCGCGTTTTGGGTTGGCCATCACAATCGCCAGACTTAAACGCCTTTGAAAATTAATGGGTGGAGTTGTAAAAGATTGTATCTGCTGCTAAGCCGCAAAATATGGATGATGAATGTGGAAAATATGCCAAAAATATGCAATCAATTTCAGCAGTGACAGAGGCAACTGACGAACTCGTTGCCCCACAGATGTCAACAGGTGATGAACAATAAAAGTCAAGCCTTAAAATATTAAATGTTTCAATCCACTTAACTAAGTAGAAATTACATTTGGTTAGTATTTTGGCATGACTGCTATTTTAATGCACAATTATTTTGAATTTGATGGAGCCTGTGGTCGATTAACTTAATCACTAAGGTTGATATATAACCCCTTTCCACATTAACTTTCGTAATTCTGTATACGCATTTCGACAACAAAATTGTCATCATCAGCAGATAATTGCAAAGTGTCGCACCTGGTAAACCACGGCGAAAAATACCTCTACGAAAACAAACTCCGTACGCGATCCGCACCGTTGAGAACCAAAATGTACACAGTGTATATTTTGGTATACAGAATTACGAAAGTTAATGTGAAAAAGGGTTATACTATATATCAACCTTAGTGATTAACGCAATTATTTTGTTTGTCCTAGAATATAAACAGTTTTATTTTCTCTTTTGTATGTATTAAGAAACCTATTTATTTATTATTATAGTTATGTAACATGTAGAAATAAAGAGTTTAATAAACTTGAATTTCTTTTATTTGACGTATAAATTGATATTTCAACAAATTTAAGACCACTGTTATTTTCGTGTACATGCCTGTAATTCTTAATCTTTTGCAATGCTTTGCCCAAAACGTTTATAAATTTTTTTAAAATTTGTAAATTGATAAAAAACGTTTATAAATTTTTTTAAAATTTGTAAATTGATAAAAAGTTCATAATTAACAAATAATATATCCAAAAGTATATGCAAAAATAATGAGTTTTTTATATTTTTGAGACAGCTCCAATCTATAAAAATAATGAAATCATTGCAAAAGAATCATATTTCTTCTACGTTCGCAGTTAGAAAATGTGGTGTTTAGATGTCTCCATCAGACACCGGATGCTGATTCGGTGCTTTTAGCTAGCGATTTTTTTTTGCAAGAAAACAAACATAGCTTTTAAATACAAACTTATATTAACAGGATATAGATACTGTAAGTAAACTATGTTAATAAATACACTGATAGAATTTAATAAACATTGCAATCAACCTTTTTGGTGATAATTGTTAACAAATTTGATGTTATAATTTATAGAAGTTATTTGTTAAATCTTACCATCAAATTATATAGTTTCATATATTGTAATTCTTAAAAATAATAGACAGTTTCACATTATAATTGGAAGGATTAGTTTTTAAAATAACAACATAACATTTTTAAGATGCGAGTAGAAGGCATTGAAATTGTTTAGAATTTTACACAATGTGTACAATATTGTTTGAGAATACTGAGAAATTTCTTGACGTAATCGTCGATTTTAATTTATCTCAATAAAATAATTATATTAATAATAAACCTACCGAAAATAACAAAATATTTAACGCAAGTTTAAACATTTCAAAATCGAAAAATCAAAATCCAGAAAAAACATAGAACTGATTACCGATTATATACTTACCTACAATATATAAAATATAAAACTACCATTATAACTACTTATAACACAAAAAGTATAAAAGCTTCTAACATTAAACGTATTACGTATTAACAGATGAATAAAGAGGATGCAAGTCAAGATTGCTAACAAAAAATTATATATGAAAAGAAAGACAACAGACAAATATAATTACATATTGCATCGGCTAGACAAAGAAAGTATTTGATTTTATACCACATAGGTGGCTAATGTAAATACTAGGTTTTTATAATAATAATAATAATAATAATAATAATAATAATAATAATAATAATAATAATAATAATAATAATAATATTTATTAACCACCCAACAGAGTACTCCTATAGGGTATACAAACCAGAAATTACAATTATATTGATGATACATATAAAAAAATCAAGAACACCAATAAAGAATGAATAACAAAATAATAGAACTGAATGTAAGTTACATAAATAAATAAATCAAATTAAATCCAATCAAACACCGCGACGATGTAGTTGGTTGAAATTCCTAGCCGCGTGCGTAAGTAGTGCCCTAAACAGAATATTGGTTCTTGGCGTTCCCATTGCCAAAGGATCATCGAACCTCGACTCCAGGCGTGGAACCGCAAAACCTACGCCAGCCAATTCCTCTGGCGCTTCAATTTTCCCCGAAATCAAGCCAGACATAAACGTAGCACTGACGTTCAGCCTCCGTTCTGCCAACAACTCAAAGCCATGACTAAGTCGAAGTTCCCCATAGTTAGTGTCCTGTCCCAGATAAAAACCATTTTCTTTGAATGATAAGTATTTCAAAAACTTTCTCTGCACTCGTTCCACGGCATCAATTTGATTAACGTAAATAGGGTAGACATATACGAGGGTAGGCGTTTATATTTCGGGAACTGGCAACACTGTTAGTGCTTTCGATCTGATGATTGCATCGTGAAGCTTTTTTTTATCTCAACAAGAAAGCATCGATGAGCTAAATTCTTTATTGATGAAGCACCATCGAAAACTACAGTATATCGTTAATATAGTGAATTCAAACTTGGACGGCGTTCTTTGGACGATGAATTTCGTGAAGGTCGTCCCACAAATGTTGTCGTGTCGGAAAACATTAATGCAGTGTCTGAATTGATAATGAAAGACCGTCATGTGACATACCGTGAGATCGAGACATCTCTAGGTAATAGTAACACTAGCGTGCATAAGATTCTGCATGAACATTTAGCCGTTAAGAAGCTATGTTCACGTTGGTTACCACATAATTTGACAATCACTCAAAAAAGACTCGCGTCGATTGGTGCCAATAAATGCACAAAAAATACAATGGCGGTGCTTCAAAGAACATTTATAAAGTCGTGACAGGTGATAAATCTTGGATCTATAGGTATCAGACCGATGATAAATAGCAGTCGGCTGTGTGGGTATTCCAAGATGAGCCAAAACCAACAAAACGTGTTCGTGCTCGAAGCACATTAAAACAAATGGTCCCCTGTTTTTCGGAAAAACGGGTCACGTTGCAACCGTACCGTTAGACAGTTGTAGAATGGTCAATTTCGAATGGTACACAACTATTTGTTAGCCTAAAGTTTTTGAAGAAATAAGGAAAACAAACCGAAAACCATAGATCATTCTCGTCCATCCGTCGTACAGCCCTGATCTAGCACCCTGTGATTTCCTTTTGTTCCCACATGTGAAGAATAAACTTCGTGATCAACGGTTTTCTATGCCGGAAGAGGCAGTTGAGGCATTCAAAACTCATATTTTGGTGATACCACTTCCGCAGTGGCAGCAATGCTTTTCGGATTGGTTTAAACGAATGCAAAACTGCATTGATTTTCAAGGAGAATATTTCGAAAAGCAATAAAACTCTTTCCGATAATAAAAATTTTTTTGTTTGCTATTCCCGAAATATAAATGGCTACCCTCGTAAAACAGAAGGATGTAAACTACTTATTAGGAAGGATTATACAATATTGAAGCAATTATACACCAACTTTTACTCATAAAACATAGTGTATTTGTGCTCTTACTTGCATTACAGCCTGCTAAAGTATGTACTTGATCCATAGAATTGATCTCAATCATAAATGGTAGATATTTATATGCCAAATTTAGTCGTAAAGCCTTTACGAACGCAATTATTTATCTAAACGAAAATATTACACCTTTTTAAAATATTTTCACGTCAATTTAATGCCTTTAAAGTAAATTTAGTAAACTAAGTGTTGATTCCTTGAAAAAGTTGGGAAAAATATGAAATTTTTTAACAGAAAAACCAATAGGTGACTGGGTGTTTGCTTAAGTAGTTTGTCGAATTCAGAATGAATAAGTTAAACGAATAAAGTTTTCTACTCCTTGAACTTTAAATTGATTTGATAACTTCGACTTCTTGTACACATATGTTACAGTGTATGTACGTATGTACGTATAAATGTTACAAGAGAAAGTTTTAACTTCTATAACAGGCATGATATTTTTGTACAATTTGATGTCTTTACTTTATGGCGGTCACTTGAGAAAGCTTTTACGTTATGAAACGTCTTTATTTACAATTTATTAGTAAATTTATATGTCGTTTTTTTACTTTCTTTCAGTTTGAAATAAATAATTTGTAGTATCTTCTTGGGATAGTATTCTCTTGTGTGTGTTTCTTTTTATTTTTGTAATATAAATAAGTAGTAATATTTGATGTTACTCATTTAATTTTAATTAACTGAAATCAATACTCCATATAAAGGGTTTCCCAATAAGGACTCTTTTTTTCAAAATAAAATGCAGACCATTTGAGATATTTCAAAAACTTTATTATCGGGTTGAAGTACAATCAAAACATTTATGAATGGAACTCGACTTCGTTCATATGGCCACCGCGGGCACGTTTGCAGCGGTCGATTCGTTGGACCCAATTTTCGATGACTCGGCCACACAATTCGGCCGAAACGGCTGCTATTTCGCGTTCAATGTTGGCTCTGAGCTCTTCCAACGTTGTCGGCTTGTTGGCATAGACTAATGACTTGACGTAGCTCCAAAGAAAAAAGTCTAGAGGCGTTAAATCGCACGAGTGAGGCGGCCAATTGACTGGCCCATTTCTTGAGATAATACGCTCATCAAACTTACTCTTCAATAAATCGATTGTAACGTGTGCTGTGTGGCTTGTGGCATCGTCCTGCTGAAACTACATGTTGTCCAAGTCCATATCTTCCAATTCGGGCCAAAAATAATCGGTAATCATGGCGCGATAACGATTACCATTCACAGTAACGTGACGATCATTATCGTCGACGAAAAAATATGGCCCTATGACGCCGCCGGCATGCAAACCGCACCAAACAGTTATTTTTTGTGGATGAAGTGGTGTTTTATGAAGCACATGCGGATTTTCACCCGACCAATAACGCATATTTTACATATTGACGAACCCATTGAGCCAAAAATGGGCTTCGTCACTGAAAATGATTTTGCGATGAAATTGATCATCTTGGCGCATCTTTTCCAGAGCCCAATCGGAGAACGTACGTCGCTTCAAATGGTCCATCGGCTTCAATTCTTGAGTCAGCTTGATCTTGTATGGGTGTAAACCAAGATCCTTACGCAAAATTCGCCATAAAGTGGTCTGGGCGAATCTGGGCGAATCAGTCAATTCCACAGCGTTTTCAAGGAAAACGCTGTGGAATTGACTGATTTGGATCATTTGCTACGGACGTTTCAACGGCAGCGATATTTTCGACATTTCGACCAACCCGTTGTCTCACTGGCACGACAACATCACACAACGAATATGTAGACTCAAATTTTTGCACTAAACTTGTTACTGCCTGTCTACTAGGGCGAGAATTACGACCGAAAATCGGAGTTAACGCTCTTAAAGTAGCGGTCACCGACTCCGGATTTCTGTAGTAAATTTTTATAATTTGCAGACGTTGTTCGTTCGTGTACTTTACCATGATGAAAATGTTAAGTTTACTGAATAAATTGACAGTGATAGTTCGATGATTAGTGAAAGGGTGCGTTCACAAATTGAATTAAAAAACCCTTTACATTGAAGTGTTTAATTTCATCTTTAAGCGAAGTATGACTTTTTAGCAACAGAATTAACGTTAGAATAATAGTCATGCACATTGCGTTTCTTGTATTCATAGTATTAAGTTTCGGGGTCGCTAATCCTTTGCCGAACTCATAATCTTTACCTACGCTCGTTAGATTCTAGGAAAGTGAAGAGGTGGTATAATGACTTTATACATGTAAAATTTTTTCAGAATTGTTAGAACTCTCGAAGAGCGTGTTTATGATAACTTATTTACCGTTTTTAGCTTAGCGTTTTTATTTTAGATTAGTGTTGCCCTAACTTTTTACTTTATAATTTGCTAACGAACTTATGTGCCATGAGCATGGCGAAAGTTATTACAAAAAGTGAAAAAATTAGAATTAGAACTTTATTAGGGACTGGTTTGCATTCTCAAAGCGAAATTGCTAGAGAAGTAAAAGCAATGGTAACAATTGGAACATTTACCATAGAAAACCTGTCCTCAACATCAAGCGGTGGACACCATTGTCACCGGCCACGCAAAACCACAAAGAGAGGATAGAAGGATTTCAAGATACTTCCTTTGAAACAGATTTAAAAACTATTTACGAAAATTTATAAAGGATTATTTGACGCAATAGAAAAATTATAAAATACTGTGTTGTCCTTTTAATAATGAACGATGTTCATTCACTGTTATGTGCTACAAGTGACATAAAAAAAATTAGTGTTTCAAAAACTTCGAGATGCTATAAACAATGATTTTGATTTTACCAGATTAGTACAAATTTGTGATGATGCATTTATAGATCTGTTATCTATTTATAAAGATTAATTATGCGTGTTTTACATTAGTAAATGTCAAACGGTGTTTTTCAAGATATGAGAACATTTTTTATCACAGCGATCATTGCTGACCTAGACAAATATGGAAACATATCTAATGGTGTAAGCTTTTCACCAGTCATCCACTTGGAGCTGTGTAATAACAGTTATAAATAATATTAGTGTTTCAGAAATTTTAAAGTTACTTATTTTTCTTTATTTTATGTATCGCCAATTGTTAGTATTTATTTTGCTCGCACCTGATTGTCGGTACGTAGATACTTTCGACAACAAGCCTGACATAAGACAAGTTAGGGCTGCATTTTTTTGGGGTGTCACAGTCGAACAATCTCCAAAGACGAGGAAAAAACAATAAGAAATTAGACTCATATTGTGGAAATAGCCCATATGGAAATCTAATAACTTGCACGCAGATGTTAGTAGGTATTGAAGGATAAAGAAGCGCATTCGTTTTAATTAATGTTCTATTATCTGCTACAACTTATATAGAAGAGGATCTAATTTGACCAAAATACATTATTTGCATTGTTGATTTAATAATTTTACGTGCACGTTAACGTAGGGATTCTTGAAAAGAAGAAAATATAAACTTCAAAGGTCTGCGAATTCAATACTATGGTCTGCCATCGATTTTAAAATTACTTCTACACAGTCTCTCGCAGAACTTTTTTTAAATAGTAATTCTTAGTAGCGCCATCTATTAAAAAAATATGCGTTGATATGATAGATCTTTCACCAATGTTATGTCAAGATATCATGACATTTGCATCATTAGAAACAGAATTATTGCGCGTAAAGTAACTCTGTATTTGGCATTGGTCGAAAAATTAATTTTGAACAAAGAGGAAATACCAGGTTCTGTTTTAACCTCAGTAAATCGTTTACTGAGACATTTAATTTGATGAAGCAAGTGTAAGGTGATGCGTGTTTATCACGTACAAATGTGTATGAGTGGTATAAATGATTTAAAGATGGTCGTACGAACATATGTGACGACGAACATCCTGGTGCAAAAAAAATCTGTGGTTACGGTAAGTAACATCGAACTTGTGCGTGAATTTATCAGAAATTAGTCGAAATCCTCATTGCGATAGGTGGTAATGGAATTAAATATTTCCAAAGATTCAATGCATCGCATTTTGACGCAGCATTTGGGACTGAGAAAGATTTTTGCAAAATTTGTACACGCTAACTGATGATCGAAAATTGTTCCGCATTCAGCATTGTACGGACTTGGTTAAAGACTGAAAAAAGGACGAAAACTTCAGGTATTCTGTTGTAAATGGCGATGAGACGTGGTATTTTCAATATGATCCAGAGACCATGTGTCAAAGCTGCGAATAGAAGCATCTAAGCGAAAAAAGTCTGAAAAAAAGACGTTTGGAGAAGTCGACAATGTTGATTATTTTTTATGATACGAAAGGCATAGTGCACAAAGAGTATGTATCAACCAGCGAAATGGTCAATGCTGTATATTATCTTGATGTTATGAAGCGTTTTTTGGCGCGTATTTGTCGTGTGTGCCATCAATATCGTGAAAATGGTAGCTGGCGTTTTTTACAGAATGATGCACCGTCTCATCGCTCGACGCTTATCTCTGATTTTCTAACTACACATGGCATTTTAACCATCAACTATTCACCATATTCACCAGATTTGGCTCCCTTTGATTTCTATTCTCCAAACTACATTTGCCTATGAAAGGACGACGATATGCCGACGTCGAAGCCATTAAAAAGGCGTCGACAGTGATCCTGAAGGATATCTCTAAAGATGAATAATTCATTCGAAATGTTAATTGCCCATGCAAAATATTGTATTGACGCCGAAGGCGACTACTTTGAATAAAATAAATAAATTACATAGTAAGCTTTTGTTTTCATTTTAAAAAGGTTCGATTTTCTCGGTTTTCTCAGCGACAAACTGTGTATGCCAGAAATGTTAACAAAAATTTTGTTTCTGAACTCAGGTGATTAATTGGTAATTTTAAATTGAATGTACTAGGAAAAGAAATTTATTTTAATCACCATATCATTTCTAAATATAGATTCAGAATAATGTTTACTGAAATTACGTTTCGATAATTTTAAGGTTCACTAAACATAATAATGAATGATCTATTGATAGTAGTATATGTTCACTCACAAATTTTTTTCAGTAAACAAATTATAATTCAAACAAGGATAACGATAACGCTTTGTACTTAAACAAATGATAATAATAATTTTGTTGTATTATATCAAAACTTTCTTTTAGTGATTAAATAATAATTTAATATCTTTTGTTCTAAAAAACAACATTTATACATACGAGTATATCGGGTATGTATAAATTGATGCAAAATCTACACGTGGCGTTATCACCCCCTTGCTAAGTTTTTAACAGACTATCTGAACATCAAAATATATACGAGGGTGGTCTGAAATGTTTCCGACCTAACAAAGATACAAGACATTTTTTCGTAAAATTTATATTTATTTTTCTAAATAATCGCCTTGTAACTCTACACACTTCTCCCAACGGTCACATCGCTGGGAAAAGTGTATAGAGCTGAAAGGACTCTGTTGAAAAATAAATATATTTCTTTCCAAAATTTTCGTGTTTTCTTTGTTAGGTCGGGTAATTCTTCTAACTAACGAGCGATGAATAAATTGAGTTTCGACTTGACTGTATAAAAAATAGTTTGATAAGTGAATATAAAAATGTTTTAAAGCCAGGAAACCCCATAAAAGTATCGAACAACCATGTTCAACTATATTAATATATGTATATATACAGTATTGTGCAAATTAATGGAATCATGACTATTTTTGTAGTTTTCTGCATGTGGCAACATTATTAGGTCAGTTCTAACAGTAGTTTTATGTCAAAAAACATAACCTACATCACTGGGACTACATTACACAGTTATTCAGTGCGTTTTAGAGAGTTTGTTCACATATATTCTTTCAAAGTTCAAAATTTGATTTATATTGTGCTTTTACCGGTTGTTCGCGATATGGATATCACGCCCAGAAAACATGAGAAGATTGTGACATTAAGTGAGCACACTTCAATGACACAGAGAGATATTGCTCAGGAATGTGGTGTTAGTCAAGGTGCAGTAAGCAAGATCCCAAAGCAAAAAGAAGAATACCGGAATAGTTGAAGTGAAACGAGCGGGAAAATGTGGGAGAAAGAGGAAGATGACACCCCGGGATGTCACTTTTTTGGTCAGAAACAGCAAGCTGAACCCAAGAAAAACTAGTTTTGAACTACAAAAAGACTTAGCCGACGCTGGAGTGAAAGTGCATGACTCGACAGTTCGTAGGAGACTTTTAGAGTCTGGAAGAAAAGCCATTCGACCACAGAAGAAGCAACTCCTCACTCAACGAATGATGAAGCAGATGCTTATTTAGGTCAAGAAATATGCGGGATGGAATGAGGAAGACTGGAGAAAGGTGTTGTTCTCAGACGAGTCCCATTTTTTGGTGCAGGGGCAGCGATCAAAATCCTTGAGAAAAAGTGGAGATGAAAAACTCACTGCAGCTCATATCGATCAGATTGTCAAACATCCTGTAGGGACTGTGTACATAGGGACTGGATCGCTGGTACCTATAGAAGGCATGACGAACAGCCAGAAATATAAAGAGCTACTGGATAAGTATTTGGGAAAAAATCTAAAGAAATGTGAGCCAAAGGAGGTGCAATTTTCCAATAGGACTCAGCTCCATGCCACAAATCGAAGGTTATGGTCAAATATTTCAAGGAAAAAGGAATAACTCTCCTCGTAATGGCCTGAATTCTCCAGACTTAAACACAATTGAAAATCTATGGGCCATTTGAAAAGCTGGGTTACACGAAATGGACTGTATTGATAAAATTCAGATGTGGTTTCGGGGCGAGAAAATAAAGGAAAGCTGTCAAAAATTAATAGATTCCATGCCGAAAAGAGTTCAGATCATCGGCCAAATGAGGGCATATCTCTAATTAAATTACTAGTAATTTATAATTTTATACCATCTCATGGTGATTATATGACAAATAAACGGTTTTCTTAGTTATATTGTGTTTGATTCCATTAATTTGCACAATACTGTATATATATATATTACTCATACTTACAACCGCGGGAACCTTCGTTCGAACGTATATATGTATATATATATATACATATATATATATATATATATATATCTCCTTTTTGCAGCCAATATTTTAACTACACATATATAACCAATCGCATAAATCGAACTCCATTCAGTCGGCAAGTAATAAAAAAGTAAATGAAAGAAGGACAATAAAAATAAAAAATGAAGTATTACCATACTAAAAAGGAGGTGTGCACAAACTGGTTTTCTCCTCATTATGCAGTGCAAAAGAAAATAAAAGACCAGTGAATTCTAAGAAAGCAACACAAGAACTTACAGTCGTATAACAAAGTGTATATGAGTGTGCTGAAAATTTAAGAATATGTCAGAGGATGAGTGTTGTACACTATATTTTTAGGTTTTAATTTACAAAATGAGGAAGACTGGAATACATACATAAATCCGTTTTGTAAATCTTAAAATAAATGCGGTCGCGTGTATTTTGGACATGAACGAATTTTTTAATAAACCTTATAATGAAACTCATGGTAACATAAGCAATACATATTTTTTCAATTTAATATTAATAACACCAATATTTATTATGATAAAGAAAGACAGAGTTTGCTGAATATATATATTGTTACTAGCTGTACCCTGCGCGCGTTGCTACGCCACCAACTAAAATAAATTTGAATTAAAGACATTACACAAATATTCTATTCATTATGAGTCATTTTATTGATTTTGTTCATTTTGAAAAAATTGTGACATTGCAGCGTTTCGTTTCAATTCGATATTTATTGAAGTGCTGTGGGATACACAATATTTCTTGTTTTCCCATCTGGTGCGTAAACGAATAAATCAGAAGGTTTTCCAATGCGTGAGCAGGCCACATAAAGCTGCCCACGTGAGAAGCATGGATTCTCCAAATTTAATCCACACACTTGCAACGATTGTCTTTGTGCTTTGTTGACAGTCATTGCGAAAGCGAGTCGTACCGGGAACTGCAAACGTTTGAATTCGAATGGCATATCTGTCGGGATCATTTGGATACGCGGCAGCAGTACGTCTTCACCTGTGAATTTTCCAGTCAAAATTGTTGCCTCGATAACATTGTTCATCACTTTCTTGACTGAGAGTCTGGTTCCGTTGCAAAGTCGTGTTGGATTTATGTTTCGAAGAAGAATGATAGGTACGCCAATTTTCAATGTAAGAACGTGCGGTGGCATGCTTGGCAAATCAAGCGAATTCAAGAATTCAGTTGGATAGTTGACAACTTCGTCTTGATTCACCACAGTATCGATGGACTAATATGTTATCGTTTCGCCGGGTATTCCATTCTGAATGGTGAAGTTGATGGTATTGGCATCGATGTTTTTGGCCGCTATTATAGCACGCGTACTGAGGCACTGATTTTTGTAGTTCTGTGCAATGTTTGGGAAAACTTTTTGCATCAATTCGTCTACACTTTCTGTGATTTTACAGAAGTTTGCTGGCAAGCTGATGCATTGCGTAGATTCATCAATTTGCATTCGCCCATTCCCAATATCTATTAATTGTTTTGCAAAATTTCCAATTTAGAAACCTTCGTGGGCTTATGCACAACAACTTTGCTAAAGATCATCACATGATGAAATGCATAGTTTACGATTCTATAAAGGACATACAGACAAACATTCGTTTATATATATATATATATATATATATATATATATATATATATATATATATATATATATATACATTGTAAATAATAACAGTACAATATAACTTTTAATTCCAAACGAAAATCAAATTATAATCATAGCTTTATGATGTCGTAAGTATTGATATAACTAGTATTACAGTAACTTTTAAACTGTCATTTCTTTTCTTCTAAAAAACTTATAAATGTTTACAATACCACCGACAAAATAATTCTCTGCAAATTTCAAATTGGACTTGTATTTAAATACTAATACCACTACTAATAAATAATTATAAATTGTAAGATACTAATCTTTTTGAATTCCCAAATTTATCTTTTTATATATATGTATATATATATATATGTATGTATGAGTAATATTATATTATCGGGCTCTTCGCGCTTTCAACTTGAAACTGTTTCAGGTTGACACTTCATTATGAAACAACTCCTAAAGAAGATGGTCGAGATGTCATCGAAACGACGAGACGTCGATTTTTTCGAGAATTTCTGTCCAACATCGCGGAGAGTCTGAGAATCTAATATTACTCATACTTACAACCGCGAGAACCTTCGTTCAAACACACACACACACACACACATATATATATATACATATATATATATGAATGTATGCATATACATATATACACTACCGTTCATAAGTATTTGGGCACCCATATTTTATAAAATTATTTTAACAGCATAGCTTCTAGGAAATTCATTCTTGTAATATTGGATAGGTATAAGGAAAGTATTAAATCTACAGAAACGCTGCATAAGTAACATTATGTATTACTTTATTACCTGCAATAAACCAAAATTTGTTATTGGGACTACCTGGGGATTAGCGCAATAAAAGTTTCTCGAAGTTTTTGTAATTGTCTTTCTGTGAAGGATACTGAAGGATAAGTTTAGTAATAAGTTTAGTAATGATGTTTTAGTGACCTCGGGCGAGTTTCATGTTATATTTTTGAAATTGCCCTCAGTTACGTTTCTGTATTCGTTGTGAGATATTCCTGTGCTAGTAGTGTTGTTAAGATCGTTAAATATGCCAAAAAGAAAAGAGATGGACATTGAAACGCGTTCTCTTATAATTGCGCACCATCAAGATCGCAAAAGCAACCGGCAAATTGCGAAACAATTAAAATTAAATAATACTTCCGTAGACTATGTCGTCAAAAAATACCGAGAAAGTGGCAGTGTTCTCAATAAATCACGGAGTGGGAGATCCAGAGCGACAACTTCTGCTGAGGATCGTGCAATAGTGATCACAAGCGAAAGAAATCGACGGAAAACAGCCCCAGAAATCGCTGTAGAAATCAATGCAGACCGTCCAAAGTCAATAAGCGTAACAACGGTCAAACGTCGCTTGTACAAAGCAGGTTTGTACGGACGAATTGCAATGAAAAAACCGTTATTGCGCAAACAGAATAAGCGGAAACGCTTAAACTGGGCTCGTGAACACCAACATTGGACAGTTGAACAATGGAGTAAAGTCTTGTGGACCGATGAGTCAAAGTTCGAAATTTTCGGGTCCAGAAGACGTGTTTTCGTTCGGAGATCTACAGGTGAGCGTGCGGCAGAGCAATGTATTGTGCCTACGGTTAAACATGGCGGTGGTTCCGTGATGATCTGGGGTTGTTTTGGTGGTACGGTCGTGGGTGATATTGTGAAAATTGAGGGAATACTAAGGAAAGAGCAGTATCGAAACATTTTGGAGACCAACGCTATTGCTTCAGGATTAAGACTTTTGGGTAGGAATTTTGTATTCCAGCAGGATAATGACCCAAAGCACACATCCAAAATATGCAAAGACTATTTGCAACTCTTGGAAGCGGAAGGATCCATCGAAGTTATGAAATGGCCTCCCCAAAGCCCCGATCTAAATCCAATAGAGTTATTGTGGGAGGAACTTGATCGGGAGGTCCGGAAAGCAGTACCAACATCGGAGGCTGATTTGTGGAGAAAACTGCAGGAAGCTTGGGTCCGCATAACACCGGATACATTAGCAAAACTAATTGCAAGAATGCCGCGATTATGTGCTGCCATTATAAAAAACAAAGGAGGTCACATAGATGAATCGAAAATTTAAATATAATATGTAATTCTACTGCCAGATACTGTAATTAGTTATGTATGTACATGTAATAAATATATTTTCATTTTTTCACTAGTGCTTTTAATCATTTCTTCTAAATTTATGGGTGCCCAAATACTTATGAACGGTAGTGTATATATATATATATATATATATATATATATATATATATGTATGTATGTATGTATGTATGTATGTATGTATGTATGTTCTTTGCGTGGAACTCGAACAATAACCTACCATGGGTTTTCATTTAATAACTGTTTCGATAATGCTATTTATGGCACATTTAAAGGACTCAAATTAACTGTCTCCATAGTCTAATGATGAGAAAACATTTCGGGAAGTCATTCTCCCAGGAAATGTGGGTTGGAGTCCGACGCGGTGAACGATATTTTTTTAAAAATTTTTTCTTTACGTATGTACAAAGTTGTTAAAATTAAAAATTATCAATGGAGCACTTTTTTTCAGAAGTAGAAAAAGAATCAAGCAAAGCACCGTCTCATTATTATCTAAAATGCTTAAATTTAAAATTTGATTTCGATCCTCTGAACGATTTGTCTGAAAAAGTCTACCCAGACGCACGTACGGATGGAAAACCACAATTGTGACTATCGTAATATAGACTTCCAAAAACGTCTAAACCCGTGGAAACCTCGTTTTTGATCTTTTTCATGAATGTAATACTTTTTTCTCTCCTATCGTTTCCCGAAAGTAAAAATAAAACGCATCCATATGAAATTAGTTAAAGCAGATTCTCGTGTATAGAATTTTATCCTCGTAGGACTAATTGTTGGCAAAATACTACAATTTTAATATTAACAACAACCAGTGGAAAAACAAATGACAATTATTTAAATACATGATAACATTTGAAATATAATATATATTCAAATAAAAAAGAAATCACGTATTGTTTGTCTGGATTAACTTCTTTCAATAAACATTCCAAGTGTACTGCTCATTAGTATTTCTGGTAACAATCTTTGACAGTAATACTAAATGTTGTCTGGCACCGTTTAATGCCGGAAACACACGTCATTGTAAAAATTTGCGCGGATTCTATTGGCTAATTAAGTTATGTATTCTACTGGTCCTTGTAAAGGCTTTTAGTAATAATAATAACTATATATTAATATAATATCTACTAATTTCTGTTATCCATATAATAATTAATATAATAATAATGAAGAAGTGAACTTCCCTCCAGCAAAAATTATACATTTTTCGCAGAATTTCAAATATACGAAATATAATTTAACAATTTTCTTATCTAAATTTAAAAGTTGAAAATGGACATACGACATAAAATCTTTTTCTTCTTCAGCAGCAGATAAAACCGAGTGAATATCGCGGGTTTAAGTTCAGTTACCGTTGAGATAATCTATATTTTAAGCAAAAATATTGTTCTTGGAATATGCGAAGTTTGTAGAATATAAAGTTGTTAATTTAATTATATAGAGTTGAGAGGAGTGTATGTAACTGGAGACCTAGCAACCCTTATATAAATTTGAAATTTCATTAATATGAGATAACGTTCGCGTTTAATTAATAGTTTGACGTTTTATTGGATTTATTTCATTTTCCGTTGCGTTTACTGATTCTTTCCTCCGCGCTATCTGTTCGCGGAAAATGTAGATACATTTTTTCCATTTTAGTTCAGGGCATTACTTGAAAATATATAACTATTATAAATTTTATTCTAACATTTCATAATTCGAAAGAAATATGAGGGCAGTTCAAGAAGTATGACGTATTCTGACGTATAGATGGCGGTTTTTGTTTGAAAAGAATGATTATGGTAGATAGTACCAACTTTATAACGCTTAAATTTGAAGTTTAACGACACTACCTTATTTAGTATTTATTCGATAGCCATTAATAGTTAAAATAGTGAAATTATTCATCGTTATGTGATACAATACTTTCACTTGAAACGTCTCCTTCCAACCAATATCAAAGCGGAGCTAAATTCTGTTCTGAGAGTCTGGTTCTTCGTTTACAATAGTAAAATGTTGAGTGACAGAGTTTAAACGAAGTTCTACTAGCTGCCAAGGCAAACATCACAGTGGTCGACCAAATGAGGTGACGTCAAAAATGGTGAAAATGGTGGGAATCGGCTCCAAAGAAGACGAAGACAGTTCCATCTGCAGGCAAGATCATGGCAATAGTTTTTTGGGATGCGCGTCAGATAATTTTCATTATCTTCATAAAGAAATAACGGTCAATGACGAGTATTATACGAACTCATTGCAGCGTTCGAGTGGTGAAATCAAGAAAAATTGCCATTATTTCGAGAAAAAAAATTTCGTTTCATCAAGACGACTCACTAGTTCGTGCATCCGTTATCGCGATGGCCAAAATTAACCAGTTAAATTTCGAACTGATCCATCTTGCGCCCTATTCGCCAGATTTAGCCTCTTCGGATTATTTTCTATTTCTAAGTTTGAAAAAATGGATCAGTGGTAACAGTTTTTGCAAACATTGAGGAAGTGTAGCCTGCTGTTATTGTGTTTTCAATCATAAAGGACTTGTTTACTTTAGTACAAATGCTTGTGAATATTTTTCTGGTACTGTAAAACAATACGTAAGAAATAATTCATTTTATTTTATCATCCATATACTGATTAGGTTAATTTCTCGAGAGGGTTGTGAAATGCCCAGATTATCTGACGAAAATCACTACCGGAGAGTGTTTTTTCATCAACAGGTGTGAGTCAGCGACAAATTACAGATAAATGCAATAAATTAAATTTAAAATTTTTAAAATTGTTAAGAAGCACTAAGTAATCGATTTGGAGAAGACCAAGAAAAATAAAGGATTTTGCAATTAACATCCTTGCGAATCTGGATTAAATCTGATGAAATCGACAGGAATTTCTGTGCATCCTTATACTCTTCAGCGCCGTTTAATTATTAAACAGACTCTTAGGGGTCGCGTTGCAAGAAGGACGTCATTACTGCAAAGGAGTAACAAACAGAAACGGTTGAAGCGTGCACGAATTCTTTCCTACTGGACATTGGACGAGTGCGACGTTTACTTTGGATAGATGAGTCCAAATTTGAAATATTCAGATTTAAAAGGAAACAGTATGTTCGCAAAAGCATTAGACAAGCGTATAACTTATCATATGTATAGTCGACAATAAAACATGGAGGCGTTTCTATACAAGTATGAGATTGTATATCTGCACAAGGAGTGCGGATGCCCTTTATTTAAAATGACTTGAAAATTAACGTCAGAAAAATATTTAGAGAACCTGCAGTACCATGCTATACCAGCAAGAACACAATTAATCAGAAATAATTATATTATTCAGCAAGTTAACGATCAGAAGCATACCCCTAAGATTGTTAAAAATTATTTAAATGAAAATGAGTAACAACGTGTTGCACAAACTTTAGCCTGGCTAGCAAAAAGTTCATATTTAAATATTATCTAACATGTTTGCGATTATTTACATCGTGTGACTACTACGTACTAATGCCAATCAACTTTTCGATATCCGTTTGGAAGAATGGGATAACATTTCACAAGAACTTCTGACAAGACTATTTGGTAGTTTACACAAACGCGTGTCAAATATTACATTTGCTAAAGTGGTTATACTAAATTCTAGTATTATTTTCTTTTTTATTAATATTTTTCAGTTATATGCAATTATTTTTGTATGTAGAAAAAAGTTTCTTTTAGTTATTTTTTCGAAAATAATGCAGAACGATATATTTTCTTTGATTGTCACATACTTATGCATATTACTGTATCTATCGCGTAAAATAAAGATTGATGTATCTTTTATTATTGAAAGATGGTTACCTTCTCCCTTTCAGTTTGTTAGCAATATTAGTACATTTATTTCGAAAATAATTATGTATATAGAAAGATATAGTATGCTATATAATTGTAGATCTTGAGCGTGCATAAAGAGGTCGAAAGCACTTCAAGTTATATTTTCTTATGCAATTTGTATCTAATTTTTTGCATGTGACTGAAAGGAATAACTATATAAGGCAACTTCAAATTGATAAAATCAATATATGCGGCGTACCAACAAAAAAAAGAGTAAAACTTATTACTTTGTCTGTGGACAAATAATCAGCTTATTTACAATATTATTCAAATTGTCATGTTCAATATTACAAAAGAGTAAATACAATCTTCTTTGAATCCAGATGGTAGAAATATTCAGTAAATAAATGATGGCTAATTGACAGGTTTTCTATCAAATTAAATGTAATAATCTCTTAATATTTTATTTATGTTTTAATGACAAGTAACTGAATCACAAAGTTGTGTGTTAAATAATTTTTTAAGTTTCTTGAGAATGTGAAATTTCCGTTCCTCACCCTCAAAGAAGAAGTGTATACATGTAACCTTGAAATAATAAGGAAATGACATAGCAAATGGTAGAAATACTTATTTGTAATAGGAGGTCTAACCTGTATATTTATATTCATCGATGGCTTTGCTGTCGTTGGTTTCAATCAATGGCAATTAGGGGGATAATTATAGATACAGTGCCTGGTAATTAAATTAGTTCAGGCTACAATTTTAGAGTTTTAACGAAATCAAATCCAAACATACGAAATTGAAAACGTATACTTCTAGATTACGCATGATAATATCGATTTGAACACAAATATATTTGTTCCAATATTTAGTCAAATTTCCTTTAGTTTGAATGATCGTTTGAATTCACTTCGATATGCTGTCGATACAGGCTTTTAGAATGTCTCGCAACTTTCGGTCTTCTTTCCAGGTTTTTTCGATATTTTCTTTTAAAACGCCCAAATTGGGTTTTGGGGATGAGTAAACAACAGATTTAAGAACACTGCAAATATTCTCCATTGGATTCCGGTCATGTGAATTTTCAAACTAGGGAATACTGGTATATCACAAACGCGAATGTTTATTCTGGGTAAATTTCGCTGTATGGTACGGAGCCTCAAGTTGCATAAACATGGAAGGATTTTGCTCTTCATCTAGTGGACATAATAAATAATACCAGAACAATCTCTATTATATATTTGTATTGATACTGGCTCTTCGACAAAGCACGGAAATCCCGTTCCAGCTCCAGTAATGCATAACCGTATCATCACAGGGGAAAGATGTTTAACACTTTACGTTACATATTCCTTTCTATGTCGTTCAGAAGGTACATAGATTCTGTAATCGCTTTGATGATCTTCGGACAAACGTTCTTCTTTTTGGTCTCTTTTTTTCACTTCTAGCATCCGATCTTTGTGTGGGCCCAAGCTAACTGTTTTATTTTATTTTTCTTACGCAATAGCGGTTTTTGCGCATAGAAACTCTTGCGATCAATTTTTCTTCATTTCGCGATTTTTCTATTACATTTATCAATATCATGATGAAATACTACAAGAAGCACGTATTTGAATCGATAGTTCTTTTTAGGCGGCATTTTTCAAAATATCGATTTTATTTTAAAACAATACATAAACTCTTTACACTTCCATGGTTGAATGGAGACTAAAATTTGTATACTCTCGTTACTTGATTTATGGTCTAA
This sequence comes from Dermolepida albohirtum, assembly GCA_031893035.1. Taxonomy (NCBI): domain Eukaryota; kingdom Metazoa; phylum Arthropoda; class Insecta; order Coleoptera; family Scarabaeidae; genus Dermolepida; species Dermolepida albohirtum. The sequence goes on along the minus strand of JAVIWB010001519.1, from coordinate 72,094 downwards.
TGTAATTGTATTCAAAATTTCCGGGAAAAAGATTTTAATCGCCTTACCTGGGTTGTAAAATAGTCATTGTCGATAATTTTATTTTAAAGTACTTAAATACATAAATACCGTAGAATATGCATATATTATGTTTATATTTTAATTAAATTTTAATGACATTTTTGTTTTAGATAGGCTATAATATTTATGTGAATAATATGAAAATATACGGGTGGGCAAATATTTATGGACGGCAGTGTATGTTTGTTATATCCATAAAAGTATTGTCTTCAACTAAACAAAAGTTTCGGTTGAGATGTTCCACAATGCGTCTACACATTTTCGCATTTATTAATATTCGAACAGCTGTTCTCAATGAATACAATTAGAACTTTAAATTTGGAACGATGTCTTCATAAATTATTGTCGTTTTTTAAATCACGAGCGGCTGCTATATAATTAAATAAGTACATAATATTGCGTATACGTTATTTAATAGCAAACAATTATTTATCTTGAAGAGTTAACAAAACGAAAGTGGGCGTAAAACCTTGTCATTGTATCAACTGTATCCACTCTTTTGCATTTATCAAATGTAGGCTCACAGTGAGTCCGGTCGTTTATAAGTAAAAGTTGTGTAAAACGTGATAAGAATTTTGTTGGAAAGATGACATACCGGTTAAACAAAAAGATATATTTAATATATTTATAAACAGGATATATCGTCATATGTAGTTTTAGGAACGCATCAAGTGTTATATTTTATATTAAGCAATGTTAAGTAATTGGGTTTGCTTTAATATAAATATGACCTAAATTGGACAATCATCTTTTTGGGTCGGATGCAGTCTGTGATTATTTGGCTCATTTGTATTGTGTTGTATGGCTTGTTTTTAAGTAAACAAACTCAGGCTCGTCGCCAGTAAATGTCTTTCTTGTTTAAAATATATCGTGTAGCACGTACTTCTATTGCATACATATGTATGCACAGTGGGTTAATAAATTATTAGCTCACGTAATAGTTTACTAAAATATACAATAAACGAAAAGCATAAGTTAAAATTGTGGTATTAAAAATATCTACGTACACAAAAGAATACTAATTAACAAGGATCATCATCATAATATTTCAAACTAAAGTATTTTTTCTGTAAACTTAAAAAATGTAATTATGTAATTTACTGACTCTCAATAAGAATATAGACTACACACTAAGACTGCAGAAACGAGTGCTTTGGTAGTAGTGTACGGCTCAGCTACTATCAATATTAAAAATAATAAATGTAATTACTATTTTAGTTTTCTTTGTGTTGTTGATGTAGACTGACTCAAAAATTCGCTGTAGTATTGTATCCATTAGTATGCCTTTCGGAGCTGACTCAGTCATACTCCTACGGCGAGGTGAAAATATGTTGGTGTATTTGGAAAAGGAGCGTTCTGTCTGCGTCTACTAATGTGATTGATGTTCATGAATTTAAAAACGACGTTCGCATCATATTCGCACTCTTGGTTTTCAGTTAAACTCTTGTCTATACGCACTATAGTTTGAAAATCGGGATTATTATTTATAACCGCACACAATTTATCGGTTGTTAATCTTCCTATACTATTTGTTAGATTTCCTAGTGAGGCTTTGAGGTAATATACTATTACATATTTAGCGCTTCGTGTAATGACAGGTTGGTGTTCTCTAATTTGGAATTAGTGTCCAAAAGAATTGAATAACTTTCGGAAATTTGCTCTATTTGAGTATGGATTTTGGTATCTGAAACCAGCCGCTGATTTACTCAATACAAGGTTTAGAATATATAAAAATTTCTCATAATGTAAAACAGCTTTAAGCCACGTTCCCTATTTCGTTAATACCGGCTGTGGTGGCTGAGGAATGTCCGGACAAACCTGTTTAAACCCGCGAATGCGTTTTGGAGATTTAATAAAAATTTTTTTGATAGAAACTATAAATTGGTCTACTTTTGGATAACTGTTTCTAATAAATTCATCTACAAGATGACATGCATGGAGCAAACAGGTTACATGAAGCAACTGAGGATAAGATTGTCTTAGTAACTTTCCAGCTTTAGCAATATTCGAACCCCTATCTATAACAAACATTACAAGTTGGGTTGCCGATATATTCAACTTCCCAAAGGTATGTTTTACAGTTTCTGCTATCCTTTCCGCGTTTGTCTTTTGTAATATTCTACTATGTAAAACAAGAGCTAAGGAAATCTCACCGCTTTTTAAAGTGCGCACTAACACATTTAAAATACAATTCTTTCTTTCATCCGTTGTTTCATCTACCATCACCCATACTTGTTGGTCTTTAAACTCTGTAGTCATGTTTTTCACCCAAGGAAAATTATACTGTAATTGACTTCTTGTTGGCAGTCTTCATTCGGGAACCTACTTCCCCAAAAAGTTTGGAAATTCTTCATTATCTACAATATTTTGTGGAATGTTGCACACACGGTAGAATGTTGATATTGCAAACAATACATTTAATAATACTGCCAGTGTATTATAATGTCGAAAATCGGTTAAGAAATCTATTGACACTCGTCGTACATGGAAGAGTTACCTGACCTTACTGTGGTTCTTTGTTCAGTTGTGAATCTCTTCATTATTTATTCTCCAAGTGTTATTTATATAATCTGAAAAAAAAATATATAAATGCAAACGTTATTAAATTTTTAAACCCCATGGTGACTTTTGGCCCACTCAGTAGTATAATATATAATGTAGTAGACTACATTTAAAATAATTATTTTGCATTTATATTTGCTATGTGTGTGTGTGTGTATTGCAAATATAAATGCAAAATAATTATCTTAAATGAAGTCTACTACATAAAGAGACGGCTAAATTAATAAACCTAAAATATGTATATACATATGTGTATGTATATATATCAATAGTTGCTAACAAAACTAGAAAACAACTTTCGTAGATCTTATTAAAAATTAGTACCAAGATGTGTCTTTTGATGTAAGCAAAGTAGTTTAAAATATATTCAACATACGTATTTAACTTGGCTTAACTTGGAGGTAAGACTTAAGGGAAAGAATCGACGTCAATGACCTACTTTAACGGGGCATCTACCTGAACATTGCTTTTAAATATTTGTGGTACTTGATGATTTATTGAGGGTATTAAGAAGACATTTCTCCTTTTTTTAGGTATGTCGTGCTATACCGGGAGGTTTATCCTTGTAGAAATCCAAATGTTGGTAAGGTTATTTTACTATTAACACATGCTTATTTTCCTGACTATTTTATTTAACATTTAGTATGGTTTTCGTATCTTTCCAAATTAAATTTAGATTTTTATAAGAGAATCTATTTTTTTGCTGGAATTTATTTATTTAATTCATGCTTTACAGTACTATGTAAATATTTATATACAAAGATCGCTAAGAAAAAGATTATGTCTTTTTCTTAGCGAACTTTGTATATTAATACGTGTTTATCAAAGAATTTTTATACACCCTCTGTTCCAAAAACAAATGAAATGGCTTTAAAAAAAAAGCAAAAATGTTTAACAAACCCAGCTTCTTAAATCTGAGCTCTATATTTGGTATATTCATCACAATGGTACCTTCAAGCTCAAGACGATTTTTACCTATGTGGAAGTCATAGATGAGAAACTTCTACAAATATAATGTTGCAAATGAAATACTTGACAACTTCGTTTGTCAATTCGGGTTATTGCATTTTTTTTGGTTCAAAACTAGTTTGTATTCTGAGAAAAATCTACAAAACTTTATCGCTTTATGCTTCAATGAGCATTTGTCTCGTGTTAACTAGAATTTAAACACGTTAAAAGAAATTATATAAAAGCGAATTCATATCTCTCTGGAATTGTTTTAATGGGAGTATTATTATTTTAAATTGTGGAATCTACGTGTCTATAAAAATGTGTTTAGAATTTATCATAGTGTTAGGTTAATGTTCTATGAGTTTTGGATTGCACTGGAATGACGGATTCTTCTTTCCAAGTGAAGTGCATTGCGAATCTAGTTTATTAAAATTAATTTGCTACCAACTTTATAAAACAAATTTTCTACCAATGAGCGATTAAAAAACCTTTGGAAATATTAATGTGCCTTAGCAATTTAAACTAAGAAGATGGTCACAGATTGAGTATTGTTTGAGATTTGTATTAGGTAATCATGAACCAAGAAATCACTCAACAACGACAAGTATTACTCAACAAATGGCAATTATAACGGTTCAATAAACATTGCCAGTTGTAGTTATTCTGCGATAAATTTTTAGATCGTCGGCATAAGCTAGCATTGGACATTCAATTGAGGTAATGGGGTCATTGATGAAAATAACAAATAAAAGTAGTCCGAGATTTGACCCTTGGGGTTCGCCGGATGTTGATGCATAACAGTTGGATTTGAATCCGTTATAATAAACATAATTACATCGATCTCTTAAGTCTGAATTGAAAAAGCTTAGCAAAGCATTATCGAAACCAAAGGGGTTCAACTTGTGAAGCAAAATCGAATAATCTATAGCATCAAATGCTTTTGAAAAGTCTATATATTACATCCAGCTGTTCCCCATCATCCAACGCCTCAGCTATCGCTTGAGAAACCGTGCAAAGGTTAGTGACGGTAGTTCTTCGTGCCATAAATCCATGTTGATGTGGTGATACAAAAGATTTGGTAGCAAATTCTATGAGCTTGTAAATCAGTGATTCAAAAACCTTAGCAAACATAGATAAAATCGCAATAGAGCGGCAGTTGTTGATGTCAATAACATTCCCTTTCTTAAAAATAGGGCAAATTCTTGCAATTTTTCAGGCGTTTGGAAAGACACACGTCCGCAAGGAAAGCTTAAATATTTAATGTAATATTTAATAAGACAACATATTGGCATAAAACAATTAATTACACCAACGTTGTGTTGCATAATTTTATTTGATAGTAAAAAGCGAAGTTTTCCACAAAAAATTTTAAAAAAATTCTAAATATTTTATGACGCACATTTTCTACATTGATGGTCTCGTGTGCCTTACCGACTGACAATACAACATTTCTGTATTAGGATTGCCGACTCAGAATTAATCCTAAGATTGTCCTATCTTGACAATTATCCGTAAATTTCTGACTAGCGTTGATATATTTATTATATAAAGGGTTTTCCAATAGGGACTTGACAACTTTTAATTCAATTTGTGAAGGCAACCTTTCACTAATCATCGAACTGTTACTGTCAATTTATTCAGTAAACTTAACATTTTCATCATCGTAAAGTACATGAATGAACAACGTCTGCAAATTATAAAAATTCACTACAGAAATTCGGAGTCGGTGGCCGCTACTTTAAGAGCGTTAACTCCGATTTTCGGTCGTAATTCTCGCCCTAGTCGACAGGCAGTAACAAGTTTAGTGCAAGAATTTGAGTCTACATATTCGTTGTGTGATGTTGCCGTGCCAGTGAGACAACGGGTTGGTCGAAGTGTCGAAAATATCACTGCCGTTGAAACGTCCGTAGCAAATGATCCAAATCAGTCAATTCCACGGCGTTCTCAAGAGTTGGGCATCGCCCAGACCACTTTATGGCGAATTTTGCGTAAGGATCTTGGTTTACACCCATACAAGATCAAGCTGGCTCAAGAATTGAAGCCAATGGACCATTTGAAACGACGTACGTTCTCCGATTGGGCTCTGGAAAAGATGCGACAAGATGATCAATTTCATCGCAAAATCATTTTCAGTGACGAAGCTCATTTTTGGCTCAATGGGTTCGTCAATAAGCAAAATATGCGTTATTGGTCGGGTGAAAATCCACATATGCTTCATGAAACACCACTTCATCCACAAAAAATAACTGTTTGGTGCGGTTTGCATGCCGGCGGCGTCATAGGGCCATATTTTTTCGTCGACGATAATGATCGTCACGTTACTGTGAATGGTAATCGTTATCGCGCCATGATTACCGATTATTTTTGGCCCGAATTGGAATATATGGACTTGGACAACATGTGGTTTCAGCAGGACGGTGCCACAAGCCACACAGCACACGTTACAATCGATTTATTGAAGAGTAAGTTTGATGAGCGTATTATCTCAAGAAATGAACCAGTCGATTGGCCGCCTTGTTCGTGCGATTTAACGCCTCTAGACTTTTTTCTTTGGGGCTACGTCAAGTCATTGGTCTATGCCAACAAGCCGACAACGTTGGAAGAGCTCAGAGCCAACATTGAACGCGAAATAGCAGTCATTTCAGCCGAAATGTGTGGCCGAGTCATCGAAAATTGGGGTCCAAATAATCGACCGCTGCAAACGTGCCCGCGGTGGCCATATGAACGAAGTCGAGTTCCATTCATAAATGTTTTGATTGTACTTCAACCCGATAATAAAGTTTTTGAAATATCTCAAATGGTCTGCATTTTATTTTGAAAAAAAGTTGTCAGTCCTTATTGGAAAACCCTTTATATATATGTACATATATATATATATATATATATATATATATATATGTGTATATATATATATATATATATATATATGTATATATATATATATATATATATATATATATATATATATATATATATATATATATATATATATATATATATACGTATATATAGCCTATACATGAATGACTAGTATTTCCTTGCTAACAGAAACATAAGTTTCATGCTCAAGGAAAACTTTATTACATTTCAAGAGCATACGATTTTACTTTCCTAAAGACCAGCTAGTATTGATAGAAAAGTATATAGAGTACAACGGCATAAATTTCTACAACCACTTGTCTCAAAATTCAAAAAACACTTAATGATTTAAATAAATATAAGCAGGCCATTAATATGGATTTGGAACCTCATGTCCTAAAAGAATTAAAGGAGTTGGAATAAAAGTTCGAATCCACCAGTTCATTTTGTATTTCTTTAATTTAATTCAATTAGTTTTTTTTAACTGTATTTACCTTTTCACTCCCCTTCGTTTGGCGTTTTCTTATTGCAGATCAATGTAAATTATAAAACTGAAATATAATAGCAATAATTATTATATAGTTATTTAATTTATGTATTTATATTATTCGCAAAAGGTGTCCTTGTCATGTAAATGGTTTTTGCTTTAACATATAGGTGTTGTAATTTTAGACAAATTTCATCTATTAATCAGTGAGACAAATCTAAATGTAGGATGATCTTCCATACAGCTTAAATTCTGTTTGTTAATCTTACATAAAGTGCATTTCTGCTGTCTCCAATTATTGTTAATTATAATTAAAAAGTTAGACAGAACGGGTCGTAAACGTCTGATAGTGTTCGGTGGACCAATTAACAGACGTTATTAATTAAATTAGAGACCGTGGTAACTCAAGCAACATTAACCACAACATTTGCAGTCGACAACGTAATTTGTTTTTAGTTTATTAGTGGCATTAAGCGAAAATTTAAATAACAGAAGAGAGACAACAGAAAGTCTCCTCTCGTGTTCAGGAACCCGCTGATGATCATCCAAGAATGTCTTGCATTCTATTAGTAGCCAGACTCAGGCGTCTGAGTTTGCTTCTTCATCGTGTCGGCGGAGTAATTCTTAATACCAGTCTGTATCTTGATCACGACCTCACTTTTGCTACTTGAACATTCATAAACAGAGGAATAACTTTGAAATTACTTCGGTAATGTACCCGTCGAGATATGCAGCGTTCGTTTTGTTTATTTTTTCCTTCAGTTCGCGTGAATTTTTGTATTAATATCGAATTCCTGAAGTTTGTAGTGCTAGCTTGCGCCAAATAAAAGAAAACTTAATAATGAATACATCAATTTTAAGATGTAGTTTTACTTATTCTTTGTATATTGTGTAGTTTCTAATTAAATTACGTTTTCTGTTACTGTAACTTTTTAAAGGAAGTTTTATCTGAGAAAAAGTATTACTATTGCAATGCCATATTAGTATATGTATTATATACGAGGGTGGTCCCAGAAGTACCCGACCTAACAAAAAAACACAAAAATTTTGGATAGAAATATATTTATTTTTGAACATAATCTCGTTTTAGCTTTATACACTTTTCCCAGCGATGCTCAATAAGTTCGATACCCTTTATATAATAAGAACTATCTTGCTCCTCAAAATAGTCATTAACTGCTGACATAACTTCTTCATCGTTGGAAAATCTTGAGCCATTTTTTTAAGTTTGGGAACAGAAAATAATCCGAGGGGGCTAAATCTGGCGAATAGGGTGCATGAGGTAGCAATTCGAACTTTAATTAATTAATTTTGGCCATTGCAATAACGGATTTGTGAGCGGGTGTATTGTCTTGATGTTACAACACTGCCTCCTTAGCCAAATGCGGCCATTTTTGCTTGATTTCTTCGCTCAAATCTTGCAATAAGTTCGTATAATAGTCGCCGTTGAGAGTTTTTCCTTTTTCAAAATAGTCAAAGAAAATTATTCCAGGCGCATCCCAAAAACCGATGCCATGACCTTGTCTGGAGATGAAACAATCTTCGCCTTCTTTGGAGCCGGTTCTTCCTTTTGAGCTCATTGTTTTGATTGTTCTTTTGTCTCGGGTGTCAAGTGATGGACCCCTATTTCATCCATGGTTATGAAAGGGCGCGAAAATTCTGCTTTGTTACTGTGAAACTTCGCTAAACACTCAATTAAAACATCTTCAGGACACTGTTTTTGCTCGAGTGTGAGCAAACGCGGCACCCACCTTGCACACAGCTTTCTGATGTCCAAATTTTCAGATAATATGCGATCTACCACCCTTTTTGAAATGCTTCCTATGTCTGCTAGCTCGCGCGCTTTCAGTCGACGATCATCCAGTACCGCTTTGTGGATTTTCTTCACCATTTCTGGAGTCGTTTTTTGGACGACAATTGCGATGCTCGGCTTGGTAGCTCGTACGGCCTCATTTAAACTCTGTTACCCAATATTTCACTATTGAAACGAAGGAGTAGGCTCACCCAGAGTAGAATTCAGTTCAGATTTTATATCGGTTGGGTTGAGGCCTTTCAAATAAAAGTATTTTATCACGTAACGATGACTAATTTTCTCCATTTTTACAAATTCACTGAAAACGTTCACTATTGATGGCTGCCAAACAAATCTTACACAACGTGTCGTCTGCAAACTTGAAACATATGCTTTATAGATTGTGTACTTTCTAATACAGTGATATTTCTCAAACAACTACGCTATCTCTAGGTCAGGCCAGGTACTTATGAAACCACCCAATTTATTTTTTTGTTGTGAAGTACAATTGTTACGGTTAGAGATGGAATATTATTTCATTCATATGGCTGCCGTGGCTGGCATCACTGTACTCCATTCAATCGGACCAATTTTCGAGTGTATGGGGTCGTATCTCGGCAATGGCATCACGAATATTGGCCCTCAAATGCTCAATTGTCTCTGGTTTGTTGACATAACCCTTGTCTTTAACGGCGCCCCACAGAAAATAGTCCAACGGTCTCAAATCGCAGCTCCTTGGCGGCCAATTGACATCACCATTTCGGCTAATTAAACGGCCATCAAACGCTTGACGCAATAAATCGATTGTGGCATGAGATGTGTGGCAAGTTGCACCATCCTGTTGAAACTAAACATTGTTCACATCAATACCATTAAGAGCGGGCACAAAAAAATCCGTGTCTTCATTGACCGAAATGGTTGCGCCGTCCTCATTTTCAAAGAAATATGGGCCAATGATACCTCCGTCCCACAAGCCGCACCAAACAGTCACTCGTAATGGGTGCATTGGCTTTTGTAAGACCACGTGTGGGTTTTCTGAGCCCCAAATACGGCAATTTTGCTTGTTAACGTATCCACCAAGGTGAAAATGAGCTTCGAAAAGATGATTTTTTTGGCAAAATCGACATCATCGTGCAGTTTCTCGTTGGCCCATCTAGCGAAGCGAAAACGAAGCGGATGGTCATGCGGCTTCGACTCTTGAACCAATTGAACTTTGTAAGGCGTCATACCGAGATCTTTTCGCAAAATTCGACGTAAACAGGTGCGTGAAATGTTCAATTCTTGAGAACAATGACGAGTTGATGTTGATGGATTCTCACGTACGCTCTCAGCCACAGCTTCGATATTTTCGGGTGTACGTACTGTACGAGCACGCTCACGTCTTGGCGCATCAACAATGAAACCAGTTTCACGAACCTTAGCAATAAACTTGCGTATACTGGACATTGTTGGTTCTTCTCTGCGATCAAATTTTGTACGACATTTTCGTGCAATTTCCGACCAATTGTCTTTGTTTTGGAAATAAATTTCCAATAAATCCAGTGGTTGGAACGTTGAAAATGCCGCAATATTATTATGATAAGGGGAAGAACGTAATAAAATTTGTGCTGATTTATTTCGTTTAAATTTCAATGTGGAGATAATATACTGAATTTTGTGACAGAATATTGAATGACACAAAACTGTTTTGAACCATTTACACAAAGCTGGTTACAAAAAAAAAAAGCTGCCAGATTCGAAGTAACTGGTGGTTCAAATTTAAACCGATAGATGGCTCACCCGATATAAGAATTTCTAATATAATTTACAATTGTACAAAGAGAGATTACGCCAGGCGATTGAAAGAAAACGGCCCGAATTGATTAATAGGAAAGGTGTTGTCTTCCATCATGACAACGCCCGACCACACACTTCTTTGATGACCCGTCAAAAATTGAGAGAGTTTGGTTGGGAAGTTTTGATGCTGTCCGGATATAGCACCCTACTATCACATTGGATCTCTAACATTTTTTTTTTGATTCAGTTTTTCGACCAATTTGGAAAACCAAAAAAATGGCGAAACATTGTCGAAATAAAAGGCTTCTTTTTACTGAAAAAACGCCACGAACTTTTTCCCAAAGTAGGTTATGTTTCTGCAACTATTCACATTGGATTTAACAATTTTTTTTTGACCAATTTGGAAAACTAAGAAAAAAAGGCTTCTTTCTAAAGTAGTTATATAAAGACCTAAATACTTTAATAACCACAGCATTTCAATTTTTTTTCTTCGAATGTAATCCTCCTTTATTTGCTGCAAAGCTTCACTTCTATTATGCTTATTTTCGTATAATAAAAACTCGACTTTTTGCCACTATTACTAATCAAAGTTTACATAATTTGTTTAATAAAACGATTTCACGCTGTCAGATTAAAAAAAAATTTCTGTCAGATGGCCAGATAATCTCTCAGGCGCTTACATTATTCTTCAATCAAATAAATGTGTCGTAACTGAATTTTAATTAAGATTCCAAATCATTTGAATAGCACTCGTCAGTCACCTCGTTTTTGTGATTTGATTTACTAATTGCATCTGTATTTCTTTTTAAATCCTTTAGAGCATTCACTACGCACGTGTTATATTTTAAGAGCAACTAAATAAGACGTATCTAACTGTATCTCCTTTGGATATTTTGAAATGTGCTAATTATATTACTACAACACATTACAATTTTATAACGAATCACGAATGTTCATTAAGTGTTTACATATATAATGGAATATGCAAATCATTTAAAAAATATCTTTCGGATATGTCAGTGTATTAAGTAATTACTTCAATAGTTACCTAATAACACTTTCTTCCATCGCTAAGGAGATAAAATATTCTCGGTTATACGAGGGTGGCCGTTTATATTTCGGGAAAAGCGAACAAAAAAAATTTTTATTATCGAAAATAGTTTTATTGCTCTTCAAAATATTCTTTTTGAAAATCGCACTTTTACATTCGTTTAAATCAATCTGAAAAATATTGGTGCCACTGTGAAGGCGGTTTCTCCAAAATATTAGCTTTGAATGTCTCAACTGCCTCTTCCGACGTAGAAAACCGTAGATCACGAAGTTTATTCTTCACGTGTGGGAATAAAAGGAAATCACAATGTTAGACCAGGACTGCACGGCGGATGGCTCATCAATTTGGTGTTTTGCCCGGTCAAATATTCCATTGTTTGAACCGACCTGTGAGAGCTCGCATTGTCATGGTGGAGAATGATCTGTCGTTTTTGGTTTATTTTCCTTATTTCTTCAAAAACTTTTGGCAAATAGTTGTGTCAGTTTCAGTACAGTAGTTCAGCCTCTGAAGATGTCCCATACAAATGGTTACGAAACGTCGGCAGATATACTAGTGACGCGGTTCCAGCCCGGAAACCCAGAAGCAGATAGTTGTGTACCATTCGGAATTGACCGTTCTACAACTCTCTAAAGGTACGGTTGCAACGTGACCGGTTTTTGGTTGTCAAATTAAGTGGTACCCAACGTGAACATAGTTTCTTAACACCTAAATTTTCATGCAGGATCTTATGCATGCTGGTGTTACTAATACCTAGAGATGCCTCGATCTCACGATATGTCACATGACGGTCTTGCGTTATCAATTCAGACACTGCATTTATGTTTTCCGACACAACAACATTTGTGGGACGACCTTCACGCAATTCATCGTCCAAAGAACGCCGTCCAAGTTTGAATTCACTATATCAACGATATACTGTAACTTTCGATGGGGCTTCATCACCATATGAAGAATTAAGCTCGGCGACGCATTCTTGTTGAGATAATCCATGCCGAAAGTTACGAAAACTAATTGCACAAAAATGTTCGCGAGTTAATTCCATTTTTTCGTTAACATAAAATTTTCAGATGTTGAGATAATCCACGCCGAAAGTTATGAAAAAATAATTGCACTAAAATATTTTGCCAGTTAATTCCATTTTTTCGCTGACAAAATTTTCAAGTTACTGTCAACAATAGAAATAACGACCGGATAATAAAACTGTCAAGGTAAATATATCGTCAAAAATGACAAACTTCACGATGCAATCATCAGATCGGAGGCAACACTAACATTGTTGCCAGTTCCCGAAATATGAACGGCTACCCTCGTATAATGGAATTTTTTGCATTATTTAAAAAATATCTTTCGGCTATGTCAGTATATTAAGTAATTACATCAATAGTTACCTGATAGCAAAAGGCCACAGAATTGATGCTTGCTTATTTTATGTAAAACTCTCTAATTAACGAAATTAAAATGTTTGTTTTCATTTATTATTCATTAAAGGATCCGTTCTGTTGTTTAATATGTATAATAATAAATGATACGTGCCGCTTCTACTCCATGGACTTTGAGTGTTCTAATATTTATGCATAATGGTGATGTAAATTAATCTTCGTTAACAAATCGAAACATTTTGTAATCCTCTTGTAAACAATCATTATTAATTCGGTTATTCGGTTTACGCATAGCGTGAAAATGACTGATAGGGAAGTAGCAACTTATTTAATTATACAAAAACAATTCGAATGCACGGCAAATTTTCTAATTATTAAATGGAATGAATACGATTGATTTTAACGTATATTTGCTCTTCTCCATGATGCTTTTTACTTAAGTGAAATAGTTCTTGAGCATATTATCTACAAATTCATGAAAAAAGCTTTGTACAATACTTTTTTTGAAGCTGCTTATGAAGAATATCAAGCTCGTTTTAAATCTACTACAACTTTTCTGGAATTATGTTAATAATAGGTGTTTCTTTTCAAGAATTTCAGGATCTTTAACATTAAATGACGCAAACCTTGAGCAATTAAAGGACGTCGTTCGGGCTTTTGCTAAAACTTTGTCTAATGTCATCAGTGCTTCCACTTGTCCACTTAGTCACATTAATTTGAATCTAAATCCAGTATTTTTTGGTATTGGGTATTTTACCGTCAGAGAAGTATTACATGGAATCATAAAATTACTACGTTTTTTCTTGGAGGTTACTTTCGTATTATGGCAATATTTAATTTATCAATCCGTTCTTTGACTTCTCCAAGTTATTAAATACGTAGAATAATTCCAATATTTAAATATGACATATTTAACTATAGAATCTTTTGAATTTTGGAAAGGTGTTACCAACTTAGTCGATATTAATCTATAAATTTTTTAATTTATTATCTACAAGCATTGGTTGTAGACAACAGGTTGGAGTTCATTTCAGTAAAGTATTTGATATAATCTACACGTTTGTCCTACTGTCGAAGTTACAATCTATATTTCACTAAGAATTGTATTCTTTCTCAAGTCTTATCAACAGAGTATACTGAATTATGTGCACTATAATGGGTATACTTCCAATTTTTTACTATTGCTACTGAGGTTCCACAACGTTATAGGTAGAGCCTGCCACTGTCCAGTGTGTAAATTAACGATTTTCTAATGCTTCTAACTGTAGAGTGGTCACTTATGCAGATAACTTTAATAATCTTTAATCGTATTACTTTTCTTTCAGAGGGTCAATTTTTGCAGACAAGCCTTACACTGATCCACAAATGGTGTATACGAGGGTGGTCTGAAAAGTTTGCGACCTAACAAAGACACTTTTTCTTAAAATTTATATTTATTTTTCTATATAGTCGCCTTGTAACTCTACACACTTCTCCCAACGGGGACATCGCTGGGAAAAGTGTTTAGAGCTGAAAGGACTCTGTTGAAAAATAAATATATTTCTTTCCAAAATTTTTGTGTTTTCGTTGTTAGGTCGGATAATTCTTCTAACACACTTCTCTCAGCGATACTCTTATCTCTTTAACTCGTCCAAATAGTACTCGGCGATTTTCTCTGTAAAATAATTGTTCACGAAGGTGATTGCCTCCACATTTGACGAAAATCTCTGTCTTCCGAGCGCAATTTTTAGATGAGGGAACAAAAAGAAGTCACTTAAGCTAAATCTGGTGAGTAAGGCGGATGGTCAAGCGGTTCAAACCGTAATTCGTGGATTTTCGCCATGGTGTGAGACGGCGCTTTGTCTTGGTGAAATAGGATTTTCTTTTTCTGCAAATGTGGCCGTTTTTCCATAACTTCTGCCTTCAGCTTGTCAAGTAATGATGCATAGTATGTTCCTGTAATAGTTTTTCCTTTTTGAAGATAATCGATTAAGATAATTCCATGACTATCCCCCAAAAAAAAAAACAGTCGCTATCACTTTGCCAGCCGAAAAAACGGTTTTTGCTTTTTTGGAGCCGGTTCCCCCTTTGCAGTCCACTGTTTTGACTCTATTTTTGTTTTGGGCATATAATGGTGTATCCAAGTTTCATCTACAGTAATTAATCGGCGTCAAATCTCGGATTTATTGCCCTGGAAATGTTCATTCCAACACATTTTTCGTCTAACGTTAGCAAACTCTGATGATGGTGCAGAGTCCCCGTACACAGAGTCCAACTCCTCTTTGATTTGCGTAGGCGTATTGCCTTTCAATTGCTTTTCAAAAACAAATATTTAATGACAGCTCGATACTCGATACTCACATCGACTCACTCAAACGACTGTCAAATAACAACTGCGCGCCCAAAATGTCTGAAACTTTGGTGAGTACCTGACAATAGATATACAACTACGTTCCTTACCTTTTATTGATGAGTACTGCCATCATCAAGTTGAGATCGGAAACTTTTCAGACCACCCTCGTACATAACTGAACGTATTTAGATGGTGGTGCTATTTTTTCTTCTCCAAACGTTCAAGTATTTTTCATTATTTCATTATACAGTCTCCCAAGATTAGATCTCCCGGGTGGCATAATTTTATGATCTCGACTCTTATATTGATCAATAAGGTTGATATATAACCCCTTTTCCAGACACAGTGCACATCTTGGTTTTCATCGGTGCGGATCGCGTACGGAGTTTATTTTTCGTACAATTTTTTCGCCGTGTTTTACCAGGTGCCACACTTTGAAATTATCTGCTGATGATGACAACTTAGTTGTCGAAATGCGTATACAGAATTTTACAAATAGTTAATTGTGGAAAAGGGGTTATATATCAACCTTATTGATCAATGAATAATATCATATCTCCCTCTCTCGACCAATACACAAATGTATTGACCGACAAAGCAAGAACGCTTCTATCTTACATATCGGAGACTATGTTTCCAGTGTATAATAGACAGAAACTTACATCTAGGCTTTATGCCAATTAAAGAATGTTAAAAAGGAATCATTCTATTATTAATAACACCCTATCAACTACATATGTTTCACCGATATCACGGATCGTCAGGTTGATTTGTGTTATTAATGAACGATTCCTTCAGAGTGTATTATCATATCTTTCGATACAGAAAATAATGAATAATATCATATCTCCCTCTCTCGACCAATACACAAATGTATTGACCGACAAAGCAAGAACGCTTCTATCTTACATATCGGAGACTATGTTTCCAGTGTATAATAGACAGAAACTTACATCTAGGCTTTATGCCAATTAAAGAATGTTAAAAAGGAATCATTCTATTATTAATAACACCCTATCAACTACATATGTTTCACCGATATCACGGATCGTCAGGTTGATTTGTGTTATTAATGAACGATTCCTTCAGAGTGTATTATCATATCTAACGATACAGAAAATAATGAATAATATCACATCTCCCTCTCTCGACCAATACACAAATGTATTGACCGACAAAGCAAGAACGCTTCTATCTTACATATCGGAGACTATGTTTCCAGTGTATAATAGACAGAAACTTACATCTAGGCTTTATGCCAATTAAAGAATGTTAAAAAGGAATCATTCTATTATTAATAACACCCTATCAACTACATATGTTTCACCGATATCACGGATCGTCAGGTTGATTTGTGTTATTAATGAACGATTCCTTCAGAGTGTATTATCATATCTTTCGATACAGAAAACAATGAATAATATCACATCTCCCTCTCTCGACCAATACACAAATGTATTGACCGACAAAGCAAGAACGCTTCTATCTTACAGATCGGAGACTATGTTTCCAGTGTATAATAGACAGAAACTTACATCTAGGCTTTATGCCAATTAAAGAATGTTAAAAAGGAATCATTCTATTATTAATAACACCCTATCAACTACATATGTTTCACCGATATCACGGATCGTCAGGTTGATTTGTGTTATTAATGAACGATTCCTTCAGAGTGTATTATCATATCTTTCGATACAGAAAATAATGAATAATATCATATCTCCCTCTCTCGACCAATACACAAATGTATTGACCGACAAAGCAAGAACGCTTCTATCTTACATATCGGAGACTATGTTTCCAGTGTATAATAGACAGAAACTTACATCTAGGCTTTATGCCAATTAAAGAATGTTAAAAAGGAATCATTCATTGATAGGGTGTTATTAATAATAGAATGATTCCTTTTTAACATTCTTGTTGATCAAGTCAATCAACCACAGGCTCCATCAAATTCATCGACTCTTATATGTTTTCAGTTCACGCATTATTAATATTAATTATTTAATATTAAAATATTAATTTTATTATTAATGAAACACTTAATTGTTGGTAGGGGGGGGGGGGCTTTTTCAAGTTATTTATTTTATTTTTTTAACTTGCATTTCATTTTATAGTTACATATTTTTATTTGTGAATAATAATTTTTTTTTATATATAAATATTTGTGAGTATTAAAATTTTTTAGTATATATATTTTTCTTCTGTTTAATATTGTCGAATTTACGACTTAAATTTTGCGAATATTTTTAGCGAGTGCTTTGCGTTTCGACTTTGACAACACAGAAATCCTATAAATAGAAAACAATTTCAATAAACATATATTTAAAAGAAATGATATAGATGAAATAACCAAAACACAATAAATGACAGTAGAGTCACTATCAATCTGAATGGTAGATATAATAGCTTAATTTATTAGAAAATAAATTGTCCACATCTCCTTGTATATACAAACACATTCATCAACGTAAATTTACAAACACACGTGCGTAACTAACGTGAGGTAAAAGAAAAGGAAAATACTCAAAAATTTATGTTACGGCTATTATTCACAAATGAAAATATGTAACTATAAAATGTATTGCAGATTAAAAAATAAATAACTTGAAAAAGCGGATCCTCCGAAACGTTGTTACTAAAATTTGCTTGTTTCATTATCCCTGTGGTCCAAATATCCAATACAAAAGAATAAAATTTATACGAGGGAGCGTTTTTATATTCGCGGAATGAGCGGGTTGTAGAGTTTCATTGTTATTAGACAGTTAGTCTTTGAGCTATCGTCAACCAAGTAACATAATCAGGAGTGAAAAGTGAAATATGGAAAAAATCGAATATCGTGCCGTTATAAAGATCCTTACCAGGCAAGGAAAATCAGTCGCGACCATAATGAATGAGATGTCATTGATTTACGGCGACTCTTGTCCAGGAAAAACCATGGTGTACAAGTGGCATAGTTAATTTAAACAAGGAAGGGAATCCCTTGAAGACGACCCGAGGCCGGGCAGGAGCATTGAGGTGACCACGCCAGCACTTATCCAAAAAGTTGAACAAATTGTTCTCGAAGATGCTCGACTAAAGAAGAAATAACTCGCAGAAATGGTTGGAGTATCCGATACAACAATTTTTAAAATCCTACACGATCATCTCGGCATGTCTAAGGTCAGCGCAAGATGGGTGCCGAGAATGCTCACGCCGCCGCAAAAATAACAGCGCGTAGATTGTCCGCGTGCATTTTTGGACCTCTGTAATGAAGACAAGGATGGTGTATTGAGTGGAATTGTTACTGGAGACGAAAGCTGGGTTCATCATTATGAACAAGACTCCATGCAGTGGCATAAAAAGGGCACAGTACCTCCCAAGAAATTTAAAGTGTCACAATCAGCTGGGAAACTCATGGCAACGGTATTTTGGGACTCGAAAGGAATATTGTTGATTGATTATAAAGATAAAGGTGTTTCTATAACCGGAGAATATTACGCTTCAATATTAGAGCGACTAAAAGAAGCCATTAAAGAGAAAAGACGGGGAAAATTGACAAAAGGTGTTCTGCTTTTGCACGACAACGCGCCCGTCCACAAGAGCCGCGTTGCGTTAGCTGCCCTGCATAAGGTGGGCTTCGAAATTGTGAATCACCCACCCTACAGCCTAGACCTGGCCCCGAGTGATTATTACCTGTTTCCGAAAATGAAAAAAGAGCTGCGGGGTAAAAAATTTACTGCCGATGATGAAGTCAAGGAGGCAGTTTCGGCGTATTTTGCAGATAAAGAGAAATCATTTTTTTATGAGGGTATAAATAAATTAATTGAAAGATGTGAAAAATGTATCCGTCTTGCAGGTGAATATATTGAAAAAGAAAAATAATTTGGTTTTTTTATTTCCACCCCTTGTCCCCCATTCCGCGAATATAAAAACGCTCCCTCCTAGTTAGAACAAAACCACCAACATATTAAAAAGAATACATTACTAATAGTTATTCTTGTATATCTAAAGCTCTCAGTTTTCTAAAGAGATCTTGCGGTGCATTAAATTAAAAAGAAATTATACGCTTCGACTGTTTTGTTTTATTCCTTTGAACCAAGCTAAAGTACGTATCTGTGTTTTCATACCCTAGATATACTAAGGAATAAACATACATTGTTTAAATTTCACATTATATATTAACTACGATTTTCGTCTGTTAGGACAATATCAAGCCTCGAGCAGTTAATATATAATATAGTGAAATTTTGACAAAGTGTTTTATTTATTCATTAATGTAATGGAATTTCACAAAGTAACACTTCAACATTCAACTCTCCTAGATATATTTATCAACAACTGTTATTAGGTGTGTCTTTCATTTACAGTAATTATTTTGTTTATGTATGTATGTATGGTCCTGTAATTGAGCCTGAAATATAATGGACAAGTAAGTCACATTACTATTATCCGCTGGATTACCTTTGTCTTATAAAACAGACAATTAGTGTGCAGTTGTTTTGTATAAAAATATGAATTTTTTTGATAAAACAGTTTTGAAATTTTGAATTTTTATATATAGCAACTTTCCTAGGTGTATATTTCATGAACAATATTATAGATCATCTCAACAAGGTCTTATCATTACTTTCTCTTCAAGAAAATAATGCTTCATCTTTTCTTGGGGTTGGGGATTATTATTATTGGGACTATTCAACTAAATAAGAGTCCCTAGGTTCCTGACTCTTATTTAGTTGAATAGTCCCAATGATATATCGGAATCTTATCCTCGGTGTTGATTTGCTAAAGAAATTTCTGTCATTCTCCAAGGCAATATGAAAATTAATGTGGAAAGGGGTTATATATCAACCTATAGTGATTTTGCTATTTTAAAAATAATAAATGTTAGTTACTTGAAAATAATAAACTGGTGATAATGCACTATCATTAAACTAAATGCAAGATATCGAAGCTTCTTTAAGAGTTAATGACTGAAAATGATTTCCCATATTTTGTGCAATATGTACTAAGAAGAGAAGAGGTGATTTATGAAAAAAAAATTGATTTATTGGAAAACATTTATGTGTCGAAGTAATAATACAATTATTCACATCTTCTAAAAGCAAACAAACTTTTACAACTACTAAGATTTTACAGAAAATGGTGTCATGAATATTTTAATTTCAAAAGAATATGAATTGGATTTAGAACGAAGATTTACAAGATTGTTTTACGTAACTTCTACACCTATATGCGTGCGCTATCTATATAAGATCTTAATTATGGATAAATATCATAAACATTTTAAACACAAGCTATTTATATTTCATACTTATTGCAATTCAATTGACGAACTTTAACTGTTTTATAACATTTACTATGAGTCAGAAGTAGAAATCACTTGCCGCATCACGTTGTAATTGTATATGCATTTGAATACAATGTTCTTCAATGTGTGAAAGTATCAACCAACTGAATGGAATATATGCATGTATATACGAGCCACATATGGAAAGACAAGATAGACATGCGAATAACTAATGAGTTTATGACGTAATTTTTACGTGTTTTGTATATAATTTTGCACATATTATAATAGGGAAATTTATGATGTCGATTTAGAACAATGTTTTGGACGGACTGTCTCTCATCATACCATCTGTAGTCAAGAGTGATCTAGTTGTTATCGCTTTAAAATTAGAAAAAAAAATCACGAAAGATCTATGACATATGTGGGCAATCACTGGCCCGCTGTAAGATTTGATCCGGCCCGCGAGACCTTGACGTATTATTTCTTGTCTGATATCTATCGCCAAAAATTATGAACACTACTTTAAAATGCACTACTTTTAAACGCGGCACACGAACGTATTTGCACATTAAAGTTTGGCCCACAACATGTCAAAGGTTGCCCATACCTGATCTATGATATGTCAACTAAGTCTTGCTCGTATCAAATACGTCTTAGCTGGAATCTTGACTAACTTGGTTTTGATTTTAAAGCAGAGGAGCAGTCATTTCAAAAATGTTCGAGGCCGTAATAAGACACAAACAAGCGAACATCTTGAAACTCAGTTCAGAGTAAGCAACAAACAGCATGGGTTTCTGAAAAATAGATCCACCGTAACAGCAATGGTGGAATTAGTATACGTTATAACAGACACTTTCAGTAAGAAATGTGATGCCCAGTTGCAGTGTTACGATTTCGAAAAGTTTTATCTGTGTAGATGACGGGATTTTGTTGTGGAAAATTTGAGGGTTATGGGGTCCGAAGAAGTGCTCAAGCGTTGTTGTACAGTGAGATGTCTGGTGTTTTGCTAAACGGCTATGCGACAGGGCTTCGTGGGTATCTACCTTTTAAGCTATTTGTCTCAGTTTTGAACACACAAGCAGTGCAGTGCAGTTGTGAAGCATTTCTTCCCTACGTTCTGATTGTAAAGAAGGCAAGCTGTACTTGTGCTTATTTTATTTGAAATAACACGATATTGAAAACTATTAACCCGCCTAACAACTAAGGTATGCCTATAGTCATTTTCACGATTTACGTCAACAATTTTCTAGGAAAATTGCTCTGGGGTCTATATGCCAATGATATTCGTTCCTTGTCTTGCAACAAGCGTATGGCTCTCTTCTGAAGCAAAAAGATCGTATTAGTTTCTACAAAATTTATCCAAGTCACAATAGCATAGAACACGTGCGAATGACGAAGTGAATGGTAAGCATCAATAGCCGCTACAACTCCGGCTACATATGTAAATTTACTCAAGGTATAAATACTGCGACATAATTTTGACATTTTGTGTGATACTTTCACCCAATTCCAAATCCAAAAAAGTACCCGAGAATTTAACACTCACCAAGCCATTAGTAGTGTTTTAGCAATATTCAGAATCAATTTATTTAGAGCACAATATGTGTTGTCTTAGCGTAATAAAATAATGGAACGCCAACCTGTACAAGGCAAGCGGGAAAAGAAATGGAAGAAGAGAAACATTCTAGAATCATCAAGAATAATCACTGAACCCATTCGATACACAGGCGAAATAAGGACTTTCAAAGAACTCGTGCACTCATGTCGGTCTCAAGTGTGAGCGGAATAGTCATATCGGCCCGATATAAATGCAGAATTGCAAAAAAATAACTGAAACGCAAGAGCGATAAGGGTTGCTTTCCAATGATTTTAGAAATACATAGACGCTATCGAATTTGAAGACCAAATAATGTTAAATAAAATGTTTTACGAAGAAAAATACAAATGCATGAAATAAAACATTAGAAGGTTATGCAAATATATGTGAATCAACTAAATAACATGTACTATACACGGTTTGTGTGTTGAATTGTAACATATTGTAAATTTTAATATTTCTTAAACATGATTTTCAATGTACATTTTGGTTCTCAACGGTGTGGATCGCGAACGGAGTTTGCTTTCGTACAGGTATTTTCGCCGTGGTTTATCATGTGCGACAATGCAATTATCTGGTGATGATGACAACTTAGTTGTCGAAATGCGTATACAGAATTACAAAAGTTAATGTGGAAAGGGGTTATATATCAACCTTAGTGATTAAGTTAATCAACCACAGGCATCATCAAATTTAACTTCATGACCTGTATACATTTTCATTTTATTTAAGAATAAATGTATTTTCTGCAGACAATTTGCCAATTAAAAATTTAGCAAACACAGTTTCTGCGATGCTGTTAAATAAGACAATACTAAGAGTGTTAGGTGTTGCATTTACGTCTCCCTTAAGTTTTTACGCCTTCTAATAACGATGTATTATGGACATTTGTCTAGATCGCCTTGTGAAATTACAAGACCATAAAACAGCTAATAAAGACTTATTATCTTGGCGTAGTATTTTTGTTTCCGTTCATATTATGCTCGGATACTTCGCATTACTGTTGTTTTACTGCATATAAATATTTAAATGCACAGTCGCTGTATTCTCATCAACTGTAACACTATGCAAAATTTATCAGACCGACTGTAATATTAAAGAATTTCCTGTGTATCAGATTCAACTTTATTCTGCAAAAGTATTACGATGAATATATGTAATTTTTAAATACACCGGGGATTTAATTTCAAAGTGGACGTGCTAAAAGTGATGTTAAAAAGTTGTGCGGTTCTTGTCCGGTCTGTTCTGGTTTCGCAACGTTATTCTTTATGCACGTTTTACATTTTTTTTTTCAGACCAAGTGCTACCTCGGGAATCCACTCCAATGTTATCCCGCAGCACAGGTGGTCTTATGCAACGGACGGTATTTCGGACTCCGTGAGAATCTACTTTAAAACTAAACGAACGTACCTTACCTGCAGGGTATTCCATTGCGATTATTATCCGCGATCGCCGATAATTCGTTGTAAAGTCGGAGAATCTTAACTGGTTTGTTGACCCTGATTAGTCATAACTAAAAAGCTGGAATATGGTTTTATTTTGTGCATGAGTTATGATGGCATTGCTTTTGAAAGTAGGCTCATTATTTTTGTGTTTATGGAACGCACTAATTACCATTATTATTAAACGCGTACCGAGTGGTTACTATTTCGTACAGTAGCTGGTCATAACAGTATTTTTTTTACCGGATTCTTAATACAAAAGAATTCACTTTAAATGAGTAATGGGCCATACTTAACACTCTTAAATTACTTTCGAAGATATAAAGAATAATCTCTCATTAATAGTATCATCTGCATCACTAACACACCACATTTATGAGTTACAAATAGATTAAATAACTGAATAGTATGATTATTGCGCTATTGTAATCACTTTGGAATCTGACTAAAATGATAGTAAAATAGGGATGATAACATTGTCCTATTTAACGTTTTTCTTACTAGATTGACAAAAAATATGTGCATATGAACGTCCTTTTTTATTTATTTATTCATTTATTTATTTAAATTTTGTCCAATAGAATTCCTTCCATTAATAGGACAAAACTAATCATACGAGGGCAGCCGTTTATATTTCGGTAACTGGCAACATTCTTAGTGTTGCCTCCGATCTGATGATTGCATCGTGAAATTTGTCATTTTTGACAATATATTTACCTTGACAATTTTATTATCCGGTCGCTATTTCTATTGTTGAGAGACCATCATGTGACATACCGTGAGATCGAGGCATCTCTGGGTAGTAGTAACACCAATGTGCATAAGATCCTGCATGAACATTTAGCAGTTAAGAAGCTATGTTCACGTTGGGTACCACACAATTTGACAACCGCTCAAAAAAGCCTCGCGGCGATTGGTGCCAAGAAATGCACAAAAAATACAATGGCTGTACTTCAAAGAACAATTATAAAATTATAAAGTCGTCACAGGTGACGAGTCTTGGATCTATATGTATGAGCCCGTTAGTAAATAGCAGTCGACTGTGCGGATATTCCAAAATGTGCCAAAACCAACAAAGTTGTTCACGCACGAAGCACATCAAAACAAATGGTCGCCTGTTTTTTCGGAAAAACCGGTCACGTTGCAACCTTGCCTTTAGAGAGTTGTAGAATGGTCAATTCCGAATGGTACACACCTATTTGTTTGCCAAAAGTTTTTGATTGGTTTAAACGAATGCAAAAGTGCATTGATTTTCAAGGAGAATATTTTTAAAAGCAATAAAATTGTTTTCGATAATTTTTTTTGTTTGCTATTCCCAACATATAAACGTAATAAAAAAAGTAAGACAAATACACTGCATACCACCGCAAAATTGAGCATACTACAGACTATAATAGCCTATAGTCGTCATGGTAATAATTGCGCAGGTTTCCGTGTCATTGTTTCTGGAATACTTTCCCAAATTTTAATTACTTCGTTTTCAATTTCATTGTTGTTGCTAGGTTGTGCCTTTCTCATTCGTATCTTTACTTCTGCCCACAGGTGCTCAATCCTATTGATCAGCTAATTTTGGTATATTGCATAATAATCACTGTTTGATTACATGCGAGGTATGCTTTGGGTCATTGTCTTACTGAAACTAATAGACCTGTGGCTTGCCAAGTTTTATTGCAGAATTTTTCAAATTTTTCTTGAGCATACAAGATTTCCCGTACCACTAGCCCCCATATAACCCAAAAAGAGGAGGGAACCACCTGCGTGTTTGATGGTATGTGTAATGTGCTTCACATGTAATTCTAGTCGAGGATCTCTCCATACTATTTGCCTGCCATCTGAGCCGAATAAATTTATTTTAGACTCGTCCGAGAATATTGTTATTCCAAAATTTTAAGAGATTATTTACGCATTTTTGTGCAAATTCTAGACGTTTCTCACGGCTTCGTTTTGAAATCCAAGGTTTACGTCGACTAACTCGTCCATGATAGCCACTTCTATGTAGTATCCGACGTACAGTATCACTTGGTATGCTATGCTTCATACTTGCCTCAACTTCTCGTAATCTAGGGACACGTAGTTTGGAATTAGCTTTAATTTTTCTTATAATAAACCGCTCATCCTGGGCACTTAATGTACGTGTCCTTCCACGACCCAATTCATTTTGTAATGTTCCTTCATATTTATATTTGTTTGTTTGCCTTAATGATTTTCTTTCACAACATAACTTAATTAAAAGTTTTCGCGCCGGTATGTTAATTTGCCACGGCTTGTGCTCCATAGGTACTGTTATCATAACGAAATTCGCCTGAACACTAGTTCAATATTCTATAATATATATTATAAAGTAATCTAAATAACACATACCATGGGTATTCCCCTATCTGAGGTATGTATTATTATATTCATATGCTGGGGAAAGTACCTGTATGCTTAATTTTGCGGTCGTATGCAGTGTATTTACTATACTTTCTTATTACAGTAGCATTGGCATTATTATATTTCATTTAGTTTTGTTGAATTTATAAACTTTAATCTCTGTATACATTGAAATATTATTTGTCTTTTATATTAAATAAACATTTTTTAAAAATAATATACATCGTTCTATTTTCTTATTACTGTATGTTGAATTTTGCGAGTAACTGTTTACATATTATACATGATTATATTAATATTAGTGCACAGTAATACGAGTATTATTATTATTAACTTATAGTCCAGATAATCTTACACGCATACACACATTTTAGTTTATTTTTAAAAGTGTTCCCCTGCAATGATTTGTATTCATTTTAAAAGTAATGGAAATACGTAGAAGTTATGTTGCTTTACTACTATGAACATCCATTATTAGTTTTATTTGTATTTTTAATGCCCTTGTACATTGTTGTCATTGTAAATATGTGAACAATAAATTTTCTCAGTTGTAAAACCGCTGTACAATAAAGTATCGACTGCAGAAAAGAAGAAAATGGGAATAAAATTTATGGAGTATGTACTTAATAAATAATTTTCGATACACTTTTTTAGATAATACTGCATCATTCTCTGCTGATACAAGAATTTTTGTTACAGTATCTATTAAATAAGTTACCTCTACGCTGAACTAAGCAGCTTTGAATGTTGTAATTAATATTTATTTGAAAAAGAATACCATCATCATTAATTATAATCAATAAATGAACAAATATTGACCCAAAAATGATGGAGTTTTGCGAGTTTTAATTTACCTCTTTCAAAAAAGGTAAATAAAACCCCTTCCCACATAAATGTTCGTATTCTGTATACGTATTTCGACAACTAAGTTGTCATCACCTGCAGATAATTAATCACAAACTCGCACCTAGATTCGCAGTAAAACTCATATACTAAAATACCGTACAACCACCAAGTGTACACTAATTTATTTCACACAGTTCTTATACTACACCCCCGTTTCCACTCTTATCGACCACTTATCTCTGTTTAACACACGGTGTTTGTGTTTTGCAATGTATATGTTTTCGTAGCTATCTAATTGACGGTAATTATTTATATTTTCGATTAAATATAGACAATCCGCAGTTACACTATGATTATTTTTTAGCACTTGTTTCACTAAACTTGATTTCTTAGGTCAATTAAACTTGATTTGCGCCATATCTTTTTTATATTGGGTTTCTTTCGAACGTTTAGTGTGTACAATCTAGACATTTTATTTCGTAAACTTGATTTTATCTTTCGCGTTTCCTGAAAGAGATTTAATAGAGTTCCTGGAACTAAATGTAGCCTGAAATCCGTGCTCTTTAAAAACCCTATTTAAATGTTTCATCACTTGGTAAGGACATAAATTGCTTGCCTCGATTGTGTTTAAGTGCTAAACTAGTGGTATCATTATTTATCATATCTCATCTACTGATTATTTGCGAATCAAAATCATTGTTCAATCTAGATTGAATTAAAAAAAATCCGTTACCTAAAATGATTAGGGACACTAAAGACACGTGAAAAATGTCTAAAGTTAATAATTTATGATAAGAATTATAAATTAAATGTAAGCAATCCGATGATCTCGTGCATGTATTATTTATATAAAATACACAAGCCAGGTAACTCAATGAGACCAATTGTTTCAGGGATTAACTAACCCACTTAGTTGATTTCAAAATGATTATTTAATGAATACAAGAACATACGCTTTGTTAGCTCAGATAAATCCGTTAGATCGACAATAGCTCATATGTTTAGCTTTCAATAACAAGATTGTTGTAGAAAGTTCGATGAAATTAGAAATGTCCATGTGTTAAATAAAGATTTTTTTAGATATTATTCGAAAACGCTTTTGAATGGTCTTTTAAATCTTTCAAATTATTTTCATATTCTCTTGTACATATATTCGTTTATGAAGATAAATAATACTAGACATTTTTTTTAATTTACTTACATTTTTTTTTTATTTACTTACATTTTTTTTTATTTCCACTTAATTTTTTGCTACCATTCTTCTAAGGAAATATTTAAGAAGCACTCTCATTTCTTTGTTCATTTTATTTTTGTGACATCCATTTTCATATATTGTCTTAATACTAAATATTTATTTATTTGAAAAAATGAAATCACTGTATTTATAAATAGATGTTAATAGGTCCAAATAGAAGTAATAAAACTTCTCTCTCTGGTTATTTACACACTTATTGTTGACGTGTTATAGCACGGACTCCAATATATTGTAAATGTAAATGTCTTCTTCTGGTATTGTATCTTAGGCTACTTGTACCTCATATCGGAAAGTCTTCAGAATCTCTCTGGGGCGTGCTAGATAGCTTAACTTTTTAATCATGATGTATCGTAGTGCTCTATTGAGGAAATATCAGGAGATTTGGAAGACTATGGCCATGAACTTATGACGAACTTCTTTTCAAAGGACTTAGTTGTCTTTAGTACAGTTCGCGATACGATTATGTTTTTCCTATTTAGATGCAATTACGTACTTTTGGACGATAGTGTATATTATAATTAATATAAAAAATGTGTAAAATTACGTATCGACTTCCACGTGTAACACGACAGTTAAATTAAATTTCATCCACGTCTGAAACACCAAGTGAAATCTGCAAAGCAGCTTGAACTTTTTCGTACATTTGGAACACTATTTACGACGACAGATTTCATTTTAAAATCGAAGCTAAATCATTTTTTCTAGAGTTTTTATGGTACCAGACTCATCATGTTTGCGCTCCTTGGTACAGGGAATCCTTTGGTGGCTTTTACCGCGACGGATTCCGTTCATCTGGAGCGTCGTCCACATATGAAATGCGTTCCGTCGTCCAACATCAGGCTTTGCCTGAGAAAGACAGGTTGCTATTTTCTCATGTTCATGAATTAACTACAGCAACGCCGTCTGAAGTCGTACGCACCTGTAGCTGTGATCAAGGTGCTCCACATCAAGTTTTCATTGTCCATGTAGCAACTCATCGCCACTCCCAAGAATCGCACGCATATAATGGGCTTATGTTTTTCCTGTGGCAGAATCACATAACTAGCACTTATTTTCCTAAGTCGCAGCTCCTTTAGTTTCATTAATATATTATTTCTTTCACTTTTTATATTGTAATTTAATTTTTCTGATATGCCTCTTATAAGTAATTTTAATTTTTGAAATTTAGAATCTTTTTCCCACGTTTATATTAGCTTTAAGACAGTCCTGACCTGAGTTTATTTTTTTATATATACAATTTCCAAAATCGTTATTTGACAGTCAACCTTTCTACTTCTTTATTGTATTTTACGTTGTTATTAATTCTAAAGGTACGTTTTTATTAGCTTCAAATCCCAACGCAATTGAGTGTTCATTTGTAAATAAATATATTTGTAAACTTACTTTTTCCTACGTTGCACACCTGGCGCCCATAAAAACACCTAGTACTAGATGAAGAGATATATGCCAAAAGCACGATAAGCAAAATAATATATTTTGTTGAAACAGATATACATGTTAAACCTTATTAAACTTGGCCGTCCGATAAAAGCTACCAGAAAGTGGCTTTAAGTTGTTACTTTTAATTCAGAGGAAACGAAATTGGCCAAAAAAATCTACTCGTATTGGGCTTTTCAATACTTATTGTGTACACATGCGTATATTGAAAAAACTAAACATTTAATTCTAGGCATTTACGAACTAATTACAAAGAACATACAAAACTAGCCAAAGGCATGGAAATAATGCAGAATGATTAATTCGGTCACTATGAAACAAATTCAAAATCACACGCCTACCTCTAGCGATCGAAGATAATTAAAGATAAATTACAAAATAGCTTTAAAAGAAGTAAGAATAAAAACACTTTTAATTTATAGCACATACATTTACATACGTACAACAGAACAACGGTATTACTAAAGGCTATATAATTACAGTGTCGAATTAAGAAAAAAAGAACATTTAAATGAATTAATGTCATCGAGAATTCCATGTGTATATTTTGCTTTAATTAATTTTAAACTATTTTTTACACAAATAAAATTATAAAGCGTGACTTTGTTTTTGATAATCACGTGTCAAATTTAAATAGAAACGAATTATATTTTTTATTTTAGTCTTTGAGGGACCGCTTCGAAAATGTTTAGTGTTTATTCAAGTTGAACTTTGAAATGAATATCTCGTAATTTTCGTATGATGTCATGAATAATTTAAAGACTTGCGTTTTTGTTTTCATGTTTATTAAAATATTGGAAATATACAGGTTGTTTCGAAAATAATATACGTATTTCGAATGCATATATTTATTAAACTTTAAGACATACGAATATGAAAGTTTACACACATATGTATTTATGAACCTCCCAAGTTCAGATTACAGATGTTCAATATGTCCTCCATCAGCGACACGTATCATCGATATTCAAATTCCTCCTATACTCGGGCAAGCATGTCTTCGTCACTGATGTTATGGTAGTACGGATCCGATTCTTTAACTGTTTCAGGTTCTGTGAGAATGGTGGTACATAAACGTTGTCTTTAAACAAAACCCCATAGGAAGAAGTCACAGAGTGTCAAATCCGGTGACAGTGAAGCCCAGCTGAGACTCCAGTGAGGGTGTGCTCCATCTTGTTGAAAAAAGGAGTTGTCTTCGTGTAGCCTCGGAAACAATCAGTTTTGTAACGTAGCAAGATACTGCTGATCGTTAACCGTGTTTTCATCAAAGAAGAATGGGCCGTAAACAGATGATCGGGATATCGCACAGAAAACATTGATTTTAGGCGAATCTCGTACATGTTCAATGGCTGTATGTGGGTTCTGTAGACCCCAAATTCGAACGTTGTGTTTGTTTATCAGACTACTAACATGAAAAGTCGCTTCATCACTGAATACGATGCGTAGTGCGAAAATGTTATTCTTGTTAATAGCATCATGAATCTCGTTACGAAATGCCACACGTTTTCGTTTGTCATCAGGACGCAGTTCTTTTAACAACTGTAACTTGTACGGCTTCATAACCAACCGACGTCTCAAAACACGCCAAATTGTTGTTGTAGGCAGTTGTAACTCCCGACTGGCACTACGAGTTGATTTTGAAGGTTTACGTTGGAAAGCAGTTTGAATTCGTGCTAAATTTTCTTCAGAAATACGAGGGCGGCCAGGACTCTTTCCTTTACATACACATCCTATATCTATAAACTGTCGATACCATCTGCGAATGTTCCACCCATTCGGAGGATCAATTTGGTAGCTCAACCTAAAACGTCTTTGCACTGTAATCACGGAATTGCACTTCGCAAACTCGCGAACACAAAATGATTTCTGCTGCGGAGTAGCCATTTTAAACATATGACGGTTACCAAGATAAACAGAAGACAACTGACATCTAGCGACTATTAAATAAACTAGACTCTGTATTCGTTTCTCCAATAGCCGAGCCGAGGCGCAGTAATTGATAGTTTGGACAAAATAATACTTTGTAATACGTATATTCTTTTTGAAACACGCTGTATAATGAAGAAATTATGTACACTTCGGGTCCTAAGTTTAAGACCAAATTAATAATTTCGCTGGGTGTACCTGAACTGATATAACAGGCTTTGGTTTTCCTTATTTATATAAGATAATGACAGATCGTTTCGCAATACGATTTTTAGGAACTCTTAGATCCTCACTCATGCAGGATGGAACACCGTGCCATAAACCAAAATCGTTAAAAAATCTATTTCAAGAATGTAATGTACCCCTTTTGTCCTGGCCTGGAAACGCACCCGATCTAAATCCGATCGAAAATACATTGAACATATTGAAAAAGCTTACGTACTTATTCCAGAACCCAACGATAGCAGTTCTAGAAGATAATATTCACAGATTTGGGCAAGAAACGCAAAAGTGCAAGAAGTGGTAAAAACTTGTATTTCCAGAATGCCGGATAGAATCAATTAAAACCACAGGAGGAGTAACAAAATATCAATGTAATGTCTTCTATAAATTACATACATTTTTATTATTCGTAGTATGTGTCTGTTTTTATTTTATTTTTGATAAATTTGGAAAAATATCAAAATTAAACGGTGATTTCAATTCAATTGCCAAGCACTGTACACCACATTTATGAAAATATTAAAATTACTTATTTACTATTTCCCAATTTGATATAATCAATTATCACTAAATTTAGAATAAAAATAAAGTTAACAGAAAAAAGTTTTATAGTAAAAAAATACTGCTAAATGAAGACATTTATTGAAAGAAGTATTGTGTTGAGTTTAAACAGAATGAAGAGCTAAATATTGTTTTACTTACCAATAGAACCGATAGGAAAAATATCAATTCGATTTTTTTTCACAATTTTTATTAGAAATTCTTCAACAGTATATATTTTCAAAGAGTATTTTAGAATAATCTGGTACGTGGACTTCCGCGGTCATGGTCCATACTATCTTCTTCTGGACTTCCGCACTCGAACCGCGTCTGTCGCACTGAAACTGAGTTTCAGTGCGACAAACAGTAGCAGTAGATGAGTCCTGAAGATGTCCCATACGGGTCGGTACGAAACGTTGGCAGTTATACCAGTGACGCGGTCCCAGCCCGGAAGCCCAGAAGAAGAAAGTATTTTAGAGTGGTAATAGTCTACCAAAATACACGTAAATTTTTTAATAGAAACTATAAAACAAGTCAAGTATATGTATGTACATCTTACTCTATGAAATTGTTAGAATATTTTACTAGGAAAAGTATCAACAACAACGTATCCAATTATTAGAAAATATTTATAATAGAGATGAGCATAATAAGTGCGACATAATAAACGAAACCGAAAATAGTAACAAGTTATATCGGTCACGAAAATAGAATAAATATACACATTCGAATAACAGTACATATTTAAAAAATATACAAGTTCATTAGCACAATCTAGTTACTAAATTGGACATGTGCGCCAAATACAGACTCGAAAACACTGAAATTTTCTCTCTACCGAACTAAGAGTAATTTCAAATTAGTTTTATGCTATTCCGCAGAATAGAAAAATGTATAAAAGTCGATTAAAGTAAGGCAGTCTTTTTTAGATATCGAGTTTTGATTAGACTGGGAAACTGGAATTTCGCTGACCTAAATCTGACACTCATTTTAGACTAACTCACCTCAATTTTTTAAGCTGCAGGTAGCCTCTCTTTGTCCCAAAGGTCATACAAAATGTAATGGGTGATTCATTATGATGTACTTTTTTCAATAGCGAGTTTTTGAGAGACAAAGTTTGAGTCGTGTCAAATTTTCACGCTATTTTAGTTAAGTATTGTGTTACATTTTATTATGGAAAGACTCAGCCCGGCACAGTGTCTATAAATTACTCAGTTGTATTACAAATATCAGCGTTCCGCGAGAAATGTGTTTGGTGCACTTAGAGCAACTTATGGTCTACGTAATCGGTCCACTGAACCACAATTCGCTATACCATTAAAAAATTTGAAACGCAATTTTCATTATTGGATAATACGCGATCAAATAGACTACGTTCAGCACCTAGTGAAGAAAATATAGCGATAGTAGCTGACAGTGTACGCAATGAAGATTCGATTCGACGTATATCTCAATAGCTTGGCTTGTCGTGTACCACAACTTGGCGTATTTTACATCATGATCTTGGTTTAAAAGCATACAAAATTCAATACGTTCAAGAATTGAAGTGGCCGACCTTTCGAATTGTCACCGGATCG
The DNA here is from genome assembly GCA_031893035.1 of Dermolepida albohirtum. Taxonomy (NCBI): domain Eukaryota; kingdom Metazoa; phylum Arthropoda; class Insecta; order Coleoptera; family Scarabaeidae; genus Dermolepida; species Dermolepida albohirtum. The sequence continues at coordinate 38,358 of JAVIWB010001519.1, read as the reverse complement.
TCACCATTTCAGTCTTTGGCTCTTGAAATGCTTGAAGAGCAACCACTGTTTTCGAACGAAATTTTTTTCTGCAAAAAGGTCCATTTGTGGCTTAATGGCTAGGTCAATAAGCACAAGTGCCATATTTTGAGTGAAGAGTACACGAAGATGTTCAAGAGCTGACACTACATCCAGACAAAACCACGGTTTGGTGTGGCTTATGGGCAAGTGGAGTCATCGGTCCATATTTCTTCAAAAATGGAGACGGTCGCAGCATAGCTGTGAATGTCACCCGTTATCGCGCCATGAAAACGGAAGCCTGACGGAAGCCCGTAATCTCGACGACATTGGCTCCAACGAGATGGCGGTACTTGCCACGCGGCCTGTGAAAGCATGGCTTTATTGCGAGAACAATTTGATGAACATTTAATTTCACCGTCCTTTGGTCGAATGAATTCAAAATGTACTAAATGGAAAATTTTTGTACGGAGATTTGTTGGAGGAATATATTCCGATGAATGTTTAGTGCCTTCTGTAAAACATGGAAGTGGTTCAGTAACTGTTTACGGACGCATTGGTGGGGAAAATACTGGGAATTTGCAAAAAGTAAAAGGAGTAATGACAAAAGAACTTTATAGAGACATTATAGAAAATGGAGTATACACTCTGGGAAGAGACTATTTGAAGGTTCGTATGTTTTCATGTAAGACAATGACTCAAAACATACTAGTAAGGTTTATAAAAATTATCTACAAGGATTAGAAAATTGCAAAATTTTAACAATAATAGACCGCCACTCCCAATCCTCGGATCTTAATCCCATAGTTATTGTGGAAGGAACTTGACAAAAAAGTAAGAGAAGGCCAGCCATCCTATACAAACAATGGAATGTAATAGAAACCTGTATTATTCATAAATTAATAGTCCTAATGGATTGCAGCTATCATCGAAAATAGCATGGATATTTCGATGAGTCAAAAATGAAAACAAATTATTTTTTAAATAAATACTGTAATAAATGTTAAAAGATACTATTATTTGCTTTACTTTAAGATAAGAAAGTTACGATTATTTAAAAAATCAAGTGAGCTGCTTCAAACTTTTCGTCGGTAGTATATATTCAGATGCAATTTACAGAATTCATATACATTACTAAGTTCAGAAAATGTAGCCCATTCAAATCGTCCCAACTTACTTGAATCACCTGTATTACTATCAGTGTTAATAAATTTATGTAATTTACAAAGTTCTCTTTTAAAATTGAGTAATTTTTCGGTTTCATCTTTCGTCGTATTTTCAAAATATATTGCAAATAAACACTTTTTAGGCCAATGATCCAATTTTCATAATACTAAGCTTTAAAACGCAGAAACACAATGCAGATGTTCATAATTAACGTAGATTGTTTTCCCAAAACATTATAAATTATATACTTTACGATTACGTATTGACTATCTTAATTCTTTTGTTACCTATGCCTTTATTGATAGTTCGAGTTATTTATGGTTTATAAAACACAAGCTAATACTTCAAATATTACACGGTCATTATTAGCAAATTAATTTATAATATGCGATTAAATACGTGAATAAATATATGCGTGAATGTCTTTAGATAATTATTTAAATTCCTATAAAAAAGTATGATGACAGTCTTAGATGACGTTTTTTCTTTAATTAACAGATGTAGAATGTAAACATAAAAGAAAATAAAATAAATCAAACGAAAGAATAGTGTTGTACTTATTTATAGATACATCACAAAATCGTTTTGTATTGTTTATTATATACGGTGTTTTAAAACAATATTTAAAGATTTTAAGGGCATGCGGTATGGTAGAAAATAAGGTAAAAAATCTTAATAAAAAGTATATATTTGCAAATTATTCATTTACGAGATAACAGCGATTTTATTGCACTATCAGACTAAATCGTAGTTTTTGTTAAAGTGTTGTATTTTCACAAAAAATTTTTGTTTTAATACTTATTTAGTTAAAGTTGTTTAGTTTAGGCGCCATACAGTCCTGAAATTACAATTTTGAAACTGTTTTTATTATAAATTTAAAACGGTCAATGCTATTTTGCTAAAGCTTGATATATTGACAGATGTTATGGGATAAAAACTCGGTATCAATTGTGATTAACATCAATCACAACATGAATGCAAGTAACAAAGATATAAAAATTGTACAGTGCTCACCACTTGCATTACAAACATTTATACATACGATGAAGAAAATTAAAATGTAACAGATATTCTGTAGATAGAGACTTCTTTTACAAATACATATGTTTATTCGTTTGTGCGCCTACAGAATGCTTTGTTTTCCTTCTCAAATTCACACAAAAAACAGTGTTCCAAATGAATTTTATCGATAAGACGTCTTTCTGGTTCCCAAACAAGACACGTACAGATGATTGTTTTATGAATTCGGTAGGGTTGTATATATGCAGGCAGTTAATCTAACTTTTCTATAAGAATTTCTTAGAAATATTTTAGCGGCCTGTGTTTAGCACTTGTTTTGTAGAAAACAAAAATATAACAAAACATTCTGACATACCGAATAGCAAGAAAAGTAAGCTGCAAGACTTGGAAATAAAAAACCTTTTTCTTGTCGAATAGAAGATTAACTGCTGAGACAATTAGATCTTTGAACAATCAAATTAATGAAGCGCAAATCAGCATATCAACAGTAAAAAACCGTCCAAAGAATTTGGTTTATGAGATCGCATAGCTGCCCCGAAAACCCTTGCTCAGTCCAATTAACAAAATAAAAAGGTTAAATTGGGCACTCACACTTAGAGATTGGACAAATCAAAATTCAAATATTTGGTCCGGGGCGAAGAATTCTTATATGGAGATTTGTTGGAGAAAAATATTCCGATGAACGTTTAGTGCCTGCAATAAAACGCCGAAGTGGTTCAGTAACTATTTAGGGATGTTTGGGTGAGGAAAATACTGGGTATTTACACAAAATGGAATAATGACAAAAGAAATTTTTAGAGGCATTTTAAAAGACCAAGTAATACCATCTGTGGAGAGATTATTAGAAGGTTCGCATACTTTTATGTAAGACAATGACCTAAAATACACTAGTAAGACTTGCAAAAATTATTTACAAGAATTAAAAGTCGCAAAATTTTAAAAATAATAGACTGGCCCTCTAAATTCTCGGATCTTAATCCCATAGAATTTTTATGGGAGGAACTTGACAGACAAGTGGGGGAAGACTAGCCATCCTCGGCAAAACAATGGAATGAGGTAGAAAGAGGTATACTTCGTAAAGTAATAAATCGAATGCTCAGGACTTTTGTAACTAAGATAAGGGTGGATATTTCGACGAGCCGAAAATACATATAAACAAACTATTTTTTTAAATAAATACTATATTAAGTGTTAAAATATACTATTATTTATTTTGTTTTAAGATGAGAAAATAAAATAGTTTTATTTTAAAACTAAGTTTTTAAGATTATCTAAAAAAATCAACTGAGCTGTTTCAAACTTTTTACCGGTAGTGTATATTCAAATGTGATGTACGGAGTTTAAATACAATACATCATAGTTCAGAAAATATAGCCCATTCAATCGTGTCAAGTTATTTGAATAAACTAGTATTACTCTTATTATAAATAAATTTATGTAATTTACAAAATTCTCTTTTAAAATTATGAAGTTTTTCAGTTTTATCTTTCGTCGCATTTTCAAAATATATTGCAAATAAACACTTACATATATTGGATATTTTTCTTTACTTTTTAGGTCAATGATCCAGTTTTCAAATTATTATGCTTTAAAACGCACAAACACAATGCATATGTTTATAATTAACAAAGATTGTTTTCTCAAAACACTATAAAGTATGTACTTTACGATTACGTATTGACTGTCTTAATTATTTTTGTTACCTGTGTCTTTGTTAATAATTCTAATTGTTTATAGTTCATAAAACATTAAGTTACTATTTTAAAAATATCACGGTTATTTCTAACTAATTAATTTATAATATCCACTTAATTAATTGAACACGAGAGTAGTTTGACAAGTAGTGAGAATGGAAAAGAAAAACGAATTTTTTAAATACAAAATAATTTTTATTTCTCAATATATTCTCCTAAAAGAGCAATACGTTTATTCCAACGGTGCTCCAATGCCCTTATGCCATCTCTAAAATGCGATTCCGGAAGGCTTGCAAAATACTCATTTGCGAAGATGATAAGCTCGTTGTTAGACGAAAATTTCATTCCATCTAGTGCCGTTTTCAATTTAAAAAAGGTGGAACCCGGGGGGGACTAGATCCGGCGAATAAGGCGCATGCGGTACTAATTAGAAATGCAACTCGTGGATTTTGGACATCGCAACTGTGCTGGTATGCGAGGGAGCGTTGTCTTGGTGAAACAGAATCTTTTTCTTTGCCATTCCTGGCCATTTAACACGAATCTCAACATTTAATTTTTGTACAAGTTCTGAATAATATTGTCCGTTTATTGTGGCACCTTTCTGAAGGTAATCAATGAGCAAAATGCCCTTTGAATCCCAAAAGAATTGATGCCGTCACCTTGTTTGCCGATAAAGTGGTTTTCGCTTTCTTTGGAGGTGCAGAACCACGTTCTAACCTTTGTTTCGACTGTTGTTTAATTTCGGGTGTATTGTAGTGTATCCAAGTTTCATCGCAAGTAACAAATCGCCTACAAAAATCAACCGGATTCCGCTTATAAAGGTCCAAACGCTCATTGGAAATGCGCAAACGAGTGAACTTTTGATCAGTCATAAGCAATCGCGGCACCCATCTTGCCGAAAGCCCAATTCTTTCGTAAAATGTAGCGTACGCGTTCTGTTGAAATGTTTACCATGTCTGCTATCTCTCTCGCTTTGAGTCGTCGATCTTAATATTATGAATTTTTATAATCATTTCCTTAGAAGTCACGAATTTGGGTGCTCCAGAGCGCACTTCATCAACACAGCTTGTTCTACCACGTTTAAATTTACTTACCCATCTACTTATTGTGGCGGATGATGGAGCAGATTCACCTAATGTTTCCCGTAACCCATCTTTTATTTCGGTAGCTTTCATACCCTTAATTACGAAGTATTTAATCACCGCACGATACTCTACTTATTCCATTTTTTTTCCATTTCAATCAGCTGTCAAAAATAAACTAATCAACCGATTTATCTAGATATCGGAATGTAAACATATAAATAGCCAACCTAAATTGCAGTGCATTTGTTTTACCAAGTAGAGCACCACCTATGTGTCATTCTCACTACTTGTCAAACTATCCTCGTAAATACGTGCGTAAATATTTTTAGATAATTATTTAAATTCTAATAAAAAACGTACGGTGACAATCTTTACGAAATCCTTAGACGATGTTTTTTCTTTAAGTAACGGTAACAGACGTGGCATGTAAACTTAAAAGAAAATAAAATAAACCAAACAAAAGAATGTTATTCCACTTATGTATAGATACATTACAAAAATCATAGCAGTATTATTTATAATACAGAATATTTTAAAACAACGCTTAAAGATTTTGGGAGCATGTAGTATGGTGGAAATATAACTCCATTCCACATTAATTTTCGTTTTCTGTACACGTATTTCGACAATTAAGTTGTTATCATCAGCAGATAATTAAACAGTGTCTCACCTGGAAAACTACGGCAAAACCCAGTACGAAACAAATTTCATACACGACCTGAACCGTCGAAAATTAAAACGCACACGTTTTCGACGACTTTTTCGTGCGAGTTTTTGCCGTAGTTCTGGAAAACTACGGTTTTACCGTCGAAAGCGTTTGCGTTTTAGTTTTCGACGGTACAGACGTAGTTTTCCAGAACTACGGCAAAAATCCGCACGAAAAAATTATAAAATATCATCACTGATGAGATTCAGACTCGTCATTATACAACGAAAAGAAAACAATAATTAAAAAGGAATGGCACAATGGGTTTCTTCCTTCAAAGAATGCGATGTCTGTCATCTGCGAGAAAGGTAATTGGTTCTATTTTTTATTGCAAGAGGTATTCTTATATTCATTGTTATACGTTTAAAATGAAACAATAGTTTAAACAGGAGCAGCCCAGTGTGTTTCCTCTCCCAAAGAAGGCAATGGTTATTATATCTGCGAGTAAGGAACGGTTTCTATTTTGTTTAATATAAAAAGTATTTCTATGTTCATTGTTGCACGCCCAAAATCAAATAAAAGTGGGCCTCTTCTCCCAAAGAAAGCGATGACTGTTCCAGGACTGCAGGAAAGGTAATGGCTTCTATTTTTAAAATGCATAGGGTATCCTTCTTTTTGATTACCTTCTAAAAAATTTATATTGCACGGATCTTTTAGATAAATTAAACAAAAGATTAATGAAAAGTATTCTGGATTAGCTAAGAAAGAAATCATTTGCCATCAACACAAAGCACGGTCTCATACAAGTGTTGTTTCGATGGCAAAAATCAACGAACCAGGCTTCGTTTTTCCGCTTACTCACTTGGATTTAGTACCGTCGAATTGCCACCTTTCCTGCGCTTAAAAAAATGCAAAATATAAAAAAATATTTTGCAGCTCAACATATGACAATGTTAAAGCGTATATGATTATTTTAACAAACTTGTTCCGAGTTTTATCAAGATATGCAGACTTTGTACTATAGCTGGTTCAAATATATGGAGGTGAGAGAAATGTTTTGACAAAAAATACAATTTCAAAACACTTTTCTTTATTTTGATTCCACCAACTTTTCGATCCATCCTTGTATTAGAGAAAATAAAATTAGAAATCAAACGGAAAGAAATATACAGAGAGATTTAAAAGATATTCCAGACAATTAGTATAGGTAGTTCCAAGATAGACGAAGGTTTTACAGTTATTTGACTAAAGGCTAACAGAAGGCTCTAATCGATTTAATAAGAATACCACATACAATCCTCTCTTGAACGTGGAGCCGCTTCGCAACATACTACATACATATATCCAGAGACCCAAACGTAACTCCATATCACAAAATCGGAGATGTATGCGCTTAATAGAACACCTTTAGAATAGTTAAACCGACAAGTTCAAAGATTAAAGGCAGAACAGCTGTTCAGCTTTGTTGCAAATTATAATAGAATATCTGCTTTATAAGATTTCGGCTCACGCTCTCCATTGTTACTATTTCTTTTTAAGAACTGTACGTACATATGTTCACGATACGAGAGCGCATCACTAATTACTCTAGGCAAGAAAACATATAACTTACTAACAAAATATTATTTTATTTTCCAACGTATTCGATATTCACCTTATAATTCATTACATTTAGTTCAACGATATTTTCTTCCTTCCTTCATAAATCTGATTATCAAAGTTCGAAATAGGTGTGATTACCTCCTCATTTAAACTAAAACCCTTGTAATTGAGTTCGCTGGATATGAAAACTGTTTGAAACAAAGATCATGAATTTTTGCGATTGAAACAGTCTAAGTAAACGCGTGCATTATCTTAAAGAAAAAGCACTCGCTTCTCCTTTAAGTGAGGTCTTTTGCGTTGTATTGCATTGTGTAGTTGGTCTAAAACACAAATAGTAGAATGAAGAGAAACGAGATCCGCAATAAGAACCGTAGAAGTTGGGGTACCACAAAGTTCGATCTTGGGACCACTGCTGTTTATTATTTTCATAAACGATATATCTAGGCATCCAAACGAAGTACAGATATGGTTCTATTTAGATGATACTACAATCCTAGTAACAGACGAAGGTGAGGAAAGCTTCTAGATTCAAATGCAGCCATAGAAAAGTCATTCACAGGCTTGCTGCTAATAAGCTAAAAGTGAACAAAAACAAAGCATAGCATCTGACATAGAAAAAAACCAAAGATACATATCATGCAGTTACACTTACCTACCGTTCCTTTATTCATTGTCACATCTCCTATAGTACCGTCTTTTGGGGAGCATCTTCTGAAGCGGAACGGATATTCATACTGCAAAAAAAGCAATACGGACTGTATCTGTCCAGTATCATGACTCATCAAGAGGATACTTCGAACAGCATAAAATACTTACCTTAATTTACTTACTTATATACATATATATATATATATATATATATATATATATATATATATATATATATACATATATGGAAAATGATAGGATATAGTTAAAGTTAAAGTTATACATGAGAAATTGGTGAGGAATCACTTATCTCAGCATCTCAAGCAGCTGGGCACCAAACAATTCCCAGGTGAAACCAAAAAGACACAAGAATTCTATACATTAGAACATCTATTTGTACCTATATGCTCTGTTTGTGATATATATATTAATGTTAACTGATAAAGCAGATAAGATGTTAGCAACGTTACAATACTTGTATCCGTGGATAACATATATTACCGATGCGAATATGTATAATGTTCAACCATCGATGCGCTTCATTTAAATTTTTCGCCAGCGCGAATATGTGATTACTTGAGACCGCGAACGTCGTCTTCTCCAAGTCGTAGTACAGTATCTCAACACAATGTGCGACGATGGATAGTTACTCTTATATATGGGATTTGCTACTAGAGCAATTAATAGAAAGTAAATAGACCTGACATTTTTAGAGAACGATTCGGGGACTCTTGAGCTGTGGAGCATTCTTACAAGGACTGATCTTAATTTCGCTTCGTTACTCTACCCAATTGTCCATGTTCTAATTCCTTTGAACTGTTTATGCGAAGAGGATCTATACTCTTCGATTAAGCAGAATCAATTCTCGATTAAAGTAAACACATGCGTAAGTGATGATATTACATATATACATATAGTCCGGTTTGTGAATATACCTTATCATACTATACCATATGAAGTTACAACGTCCTCTCGAGGCGAAAATATTTATTTGCAAATAGGCAGCATTAACATCCTTTGGTGACAAATATGTGTATATAAATTTAGTTAAATGTATATACATACATACATTATAAATCACTAAAGAATGTTGAAATGTATATACGTTTTTATGCGAAGATGTCAGCTAAATACTCTTGAGAGATTAAAATGTATTTAGGCCGAGGTATAAACAGATTTTCGATTGGAATGTTTCAAATATTAAAACCTTGTATAAAAAATTAGGACGAAGACTTCTGAATCAACGCGATGCACATAATATTAAAAATGAAACAATATATATATATACATATATAGAAGTATATATTTTATGCGAAGAAAAAAAAATCAGAAACCTGTTTAATTAAATTAACAAATGGCAAGTTTTAGACAGTAAAAAATTACTAGGCTATTAAAACAGTTAATAAACTTGTGTAATTTCAATTTTAAGTAGCTTGTTATGTCAAATAACGATTCAGCCATATTCAAGGTTGGTAGGTTCCTTAAATAGAATTATTTTACGTATCCACATGATAATTCCAACAAAATTAAATTTTCATTAGTTACTTAATAACTGCTATCTACGTGAATACCTTGGTATTAAGAATTTAGCTGGTGTTGATGAAAGAATACCTGTTTGTTTATTAGATGATTGTAATATTGAATCTTAAACAAATTTCTTGACTTGAAAAATGATTTATGTACATAAAATTTTAAATTTAGTTTATATTAACCATTTGAGGCATAAACAATACTAATATATATATATATATATATATATATATATATATATATATATGAATTGTAAAAGTAAATATGTATAAATATAATTATATACTTGAGACATTAACTTTTTTTAAATATCTCGTGGACGCATATTCTTAAAAAGTTTTTGCAGTTATAATCATACTATCTTACAAATAGTTACTTTTAACAAATGTACTTTATAATAATATCCTTAATCGTATTTTCTTTATCTTTAAAAATGACTACGTAGAAATCTTGGGGAGCATAAAAACGCTATAGCAGGTAAGAAATTGTCCTCGTCTCTTTTCGAAAACACCTTATCTGCCGGTCATCAGATCGATCGACTTTTACACAGTCAAAACAATGCGAAAATAGATCATCAAGTCAGAATCGCCCGAGAAGTAACAGAAATAGAAAAACGACAGAATAGTTTGAACAAGAGGAATGACGAACAGAGGCTACCAAATACATAGAAAAACGTCTGGCCCTTGTACACTCATATCCGAAAATAGTCGCACATGGTTGGCCAATTACAGTGACGATTACTTCCAACCCAACTCATGGTGGAGGATGATCTGTCGTTTTCGGTTTGTTTGCCTTATTTCTTCAAAAAGTTTTGGCAAACAAATGGTTGTGTACCATTCGGAATGGACCGCTCTACAACTCTCTAAAGGCACGGTTGCAACATGACCGGTTTTTCCGAAAAAACAGGCGACCATTTGTTTTAATGTGCTTCGAGCGCGAACAACTGTTGTTGGTTTTGATTCCGCTAGGAATACCCACACAGTCGACTGCTGTCTACTATCGGGCTCATACGTATAGATCCAAGATTCATCATCTGTAACGACTTTATAAATGTTCTTTGAAGGACCGCCATTGTATTTTTTGTGCATTTTTTTTGAGCGGTTGTCAAATTATGTGGTACCCAATGTGAACATAGCTTCTTAACAGCTAAATGTTCATGAATGATCTTATGCATGCTGGTGTTACTAATACCTAGAGATGCCTCGATCTCACGATCTGTCACATGACGGTCTTGCATTATCAATGCAGACACTGCATTAATGTTTTCCGACACAACAACATTTGTGGGACGACCTTCACGAAATTCATCGTCTAAAGAACGCCGTCCTAGTTTGAATTCACTGTACCAACGATATACTGTAGTTTTCGATGGTGCTTCATCACCATATAAAGAATTCAGCTCGTTGATGCATTCTTGTTGAGATAATCCACGCGGAAAGTTATGAAAAATAATTGCACGAAAATGTTCGCGAGTTAATTCCATTTCTTCGCTGACATAAAATTTTCAAGTTACTGTCAACAATAGAAATAGCGATCGGATAATAAAACTGTCAATGTAAATATATTGTCAAAAATGACAAACTTCACGGTGCAATCATCCGATCCGAGCCGTCTACATATATATTAAAATCATTAAATGCATATGTAAATTTAACGACCGGCAAATAATAGATAAAATGAAGTGGTGGCCATAAATGCAAGGTATTATTTACATTTACACTTAAAATTTGTTTGGCAGGAAAGCGGTACTTTAAAACAATCGATATAACTTTACTGTTGTGTGACACCTGTTGCTTTACAGCTGGAAAGACATCAAGTTTATTTCAGAGACCTTCATTTGTAATTATCAACGCTTTGCATTGTATCGGTCGTCTCATGAAATTGTAATTTTAAATATTCATATACTTGTTGCTAATCTTTATGGATAGAAATTCTTTTTAATTAAATAATTATCAAGAAAGCTCGTCTTTTGTGGATATCTTTTTAAAGTCTTGTGGAAATAATTTATGTATTTTAGTAATAATATTTATATTATTACTAACATATTTAACATATTTAAAAGTAAACTCAAATAATTGAAGAACATATGACTACTTTACATATGTAGTATAGATTCCATACCACAAGGCAATATTCAAGTTCAAGATCTAATGAACCCATTGTAAAAACTGACGATTGCTTCATTGCCGTGACATTTAGTGTTTCTTGTTAGAAATGTGTATGTATTGTATTTTAAACGATTGTGAGCAGATTTTTTCCAAATACAAATTAAAGTGTCACACCAAGATCACTAAACAACTCACGCCTATCCAGAGGAGATACGTATGTATATTGTATATGGTAACATTTTAATATGCTGCTTCCTTGTATAATTCATTCCTTTACATTCATCTGTATTGAAAAACAAATTATTATCTAAATTTTAACGTTCAAGGCATGTTAGATCATTTTTTAAAACTGCACAATCCAAAATACTCTTAATACGGCGAAAAATCTTCAAATCGTCGGTACATAGTAAACAATGCGATGTTACACAATCTATATCATTACGAAGATAAGGAAGAGTATCGGGTCCAACACAGATCCTTGAGATACTCCTTACCGCGATCAATATGGGCAAGATGTGAAACTATTACATTCTACATAGTTACGTCCAGACAAATAAGATCCAAGGACCTGTATTAAATCATTAGAAATTCCAGAGCCGTTTTGTTTTTGTAAAATGATATTATGTTGTATATTTCTAAATGCCTTGAAGAAACCAATAGAAATTGTATGGAGTTGATTTGGTCATCCGAAGCATAAGAAACAAAGTGTACAAAGGAACATAAATTGGTGGTAGTCGATTTTCCTCTTATGCAGCCCTGCTGATAAAAGTTGATGAAAGCTGACTTACAACATGATTATAAATCAGCTTGGCAGTAATTACATTCAAAATCTTGACAAAGTTGTATATGAGAGATACAGGTCTGTAGTTTTTTATTTCATTTTTGCCCCCAGATTTGAAAACAAAAGTAACGTTAGAACTTTTACAACAATCTCATTGTTTAGATCAAAATACTTTAATTGAATTTCATCTTCTGTATTTAATTACCGCTCATTTGATCTATTGATATGATGATTGTATAAAATCAAACAAAAGAATTATTCGTATATTAGGCGCATTATTATATTTACCCGAATACAAATCACTGTTACGTTATGTAATAATGCTTCGACTTCTAATGTTTTGTTTACATGGCGTAAAGACTATTCTACATGAATCCTGTAGGTATGTATACCGGGTGTACCGGAAAATCATTACTAGTTTTCTTTTTAAAAAAAACTACATAGTTTTCAAGAAAATGGAGAAATTTATTTATTCAAAGTATTGGACATTTGATTCTACACATCTTGCCTATCCTTTAGTCAATTTATAGATGAGGAAAACCATTAGTCGAGCCATTTCCTAATTTCTTCGAAATTGGGGAAGTGTTGCTCGTCAAGCGTGTATCCCAGTGGTGCGAAAAGGTGATAATCGGATGGAGCAAGGACTGGAGAGTACGGCGGGTGTAATATTATGTCCTATCCAAGTGCTTTCAACGCTTCCTTTACCGATTTTGCTGTATGAGACGGAGCGTTATTGTGCTGTAAAATCACTTTACCGTATCTTCTATCAATGCATGGTTCAAATTGATAACTTGTTGTCGGTAGCGATCAGTATTAACTGTTTCACCAGGTTTTAACCGTTCGTAATACACCACGCCACTCTGGCCCCACCAAACAGAGCATTGTTTTGCAACCAAAACGACTATGGGCTGGCTTCTCCGGGTGGTAACTATGATATTTTGCGCTTAGGGTTTTCGAAATAAATTCATTTTTCATCACCCGTCACTACTCGATGCAGAAATGACTTCTAATTTTAGCTTTGAAGCACATTTTAAAGACGATTTTTCGGTTTTCTATTTTTCTATTATCGATGTGGCATCCATTTTCCCATCTTCAGATTTTTTCCTTTGCTCGTAATCGGTCGCTAATCGTTTCTTGGGCCACAGTTAATGCTTCTGCCAATTGTTTTTGAGTTTGTGTTGGGTCTTCATCTAATAATTCATGCAGTTTCGCTTCTTCAAACGTTTTCGGTCTACCAGAACGTTCTTTGTCTTTTTTTCAAATCGAAATCACCACGCTACACGTGTTTTTATGGTTGAAGCATGCTCACCGTAAGTTTCTACCAGCAAAGAATGACTTTCAGTGGCTTTTTCTTTTGATTAAATAAGAAAAGTAATGCGTGCTGCGAGTGCACATTTTCAGGCACAAAACTCGACATTTTCAAAGAAGTGTAAATTTATGTCAGTGTTACTTTCGCAAAATATGATATGTATAGCTTTGACGCTTTATGTCAGTAGAATAAGATGACATATGTGTTAAATCATAATATGCATACTGAAGCCTAGCGACATCTGTTAGAAGAACCGGTAATGACTTTCCGGTACACCTGGTATTTCCGTGTTCATCGTAAACCTTTTTGTGGTACCTACTGTACATATGTAGGTATTAATATATACGAACAGTTTTACTACATGCCTATTTAAGTACATAAATGAAAAGGCAACGGAAACTTCATGTATGTAATATTGAAGTAATAAATTTTACAATATTTGCCTTCTTCAAACAACTTAAAACGCGAATATCTTATCTTCTACGCAAACTATTTACATAACAAATTTACGCACCGACGTACAAGGACAAGGATAATATTACATACACTGTTTCTTATTACATCTCTTTGTATTTTTGTTCCAAAATATAACTAAAAAAATAACCGAATGTTTTGCGTTTCCAATTATAACACTAATTATGTTTATGGCGTTCTAATTCTGAAGTAACTAGATAATACGAGTTAACCTCAACGCACGTACGAAATTCAGTACGATTCGTTGAATAACTAGAAAATACCAATTAAAACGCACTTTTATTTCATATTGTTAGGCTACAACAAGTAAACAAAATTGGTGATGAATAATTCAATGGAAACTAGAAGTAACACATCGTCCATGAAAAGGGATTAACCCAACACACTATTCAATCCGGCTTTAAATAATAATAGGTGCATTAAATAAATTATTACTTCAAAGGTGAAATCAATAATTCACATTGTAATATACTGAATACTTCCCTGCATGCCATCGTCTCACTATATTCGTTTATTTATTGTTGCTTTTATTTATATGGAATAACTTGTTTATAGTAACTTTGAAATGCGGAAATGTAGCATAAGTGCAAATATGAATGATTCATTATATCTTTGAGAATAACAGTAAAAAATATTGACCTGTTTATTTAGTAGCAAATAGATATAAATACATATGTTATTTATGACAGTCTTTGAGAAAATCGATGTAAAAAATAACTGCATCGTAATTCCAAATATGGACTTTCTAAGAAAAATAAATCACCTTTCATATGTCTACTATGTTGAAAATGTAATCATCGTTGTGTTAATACAGTCTGTCCTAGAAATGTATACTTGGTTATTATTTATAAGAAGAGCTCGATGAACATTAGGGTTTAACAATTGAACGTCGATCAACAAAACTTTCGTATTGTATAGATTGTCAATCTGTGCATATACATATGTATATATCGTCATAAGTGATCAGTAAAGTTGGAATATATTTCTGGCGGGCCAGAGTCGTAACAAGGCGTAACAAACGGGCAACGTTTCGATGCATGCGTTATTTATATGACTTATGTTTTGTAAATAATAAATAACACACTTACATTATTCACAGCTGCTTTTGAGTAACGCAAACTAGATAAGACTCAAAAAATGTCTGCAGCATGACGTTAGTTTCCACATTTGTTTCCAAGAGCAACGTACGCCGTGGTGAAAAGATATTATTATATTTAGAAAATGTGTTATTTGATGTATGGCCTGATGTAATCGTATTTAAAATTTCCCAGAAAAGGGTCTTTATTTAATAGCCTTACCTGGGTTGTAAAATGATCGTGGTCCATAATTTTGTTCTGAAGTACTTAAATACATAAATCTTCCTCGCTATTAATGTATTATGTTTATCTTTTAAATAAAATTTAATAACATATTGGTTATAGTTAGGTTATAATATCGTTTATTTGAATAATATCAAAATATATACATGAGGGAAGCACTCATGTCCGGTAGTGATATGAAATTTTTAATTGGTATTATTAAATTCTACTTAAAATTCTTATCAGGTGCCATTTTTAGATATGTTTTATTTTCAATGGTTACGTAGATATGTGACAAAAAATTCTGGCAATATCCAAATTTTTTTTAAATACGTTATAAGGTTGGCAACGTGTGACTAGGTAATTTTGATCGAGCCTGTGGCTGATTAACTTAATCACTTAAGGTTGATATATAACCCCTTTCCACATTAATTTTCGTATTCTGTATACATATTTCGACAACTAAGTTGTCATCTAGAAAACTACGGCAAAAGCTCGCACGAAACAAATTCCGTACACGATTTGTACCGTCGAAAGCCAAAACGCGTCTTTTTTGCCGTAGTTTTCCAGGTGCGACATTGTTTAATTATCTGTTGATGATTACAACTTAGTTGTCGATAAACGTATAGAGAATACGAAAATTGATGTGGAGGGGGGTTACATATCAACCTTAAGTGATTTACGTGTGACTAGTCTGAAAATGCTATCAAATACTCCTAGAATTTCTGAACAAGTTTGCTAATTTGAACTATCTCACCTGCATTACAAGGCGATTGATTGAAATAGGGAATATTACGCTATTGTTTTTCCTGAAAATTTTATGATAAATATAAAGGCTTGCGTTCCACTCAAACTTTTTCCTTCCTCTAAAATTTTCCAAAAAATAAATCAAGTAGTATCCCTAATACGTCTAACAAGCATCAATCAATCACATTATGTATACCACAGATTTTTTTTTGTACCAGGATATTCGTCGTCATTTATCTCCGTACGACCGTCTTTAAATCGTTTATACCATTCATACACACTCGTACGTGATAAACACGCATCACAATACACTTGCTTCAAAAAATTAAACGTGTCAGTAAACGATTTACCGTGTTTAAAACAGAACTTGATATTTGCTCTTTGTTCAAAATTCATTTTTCGACCAATGCCAAATACACACTGTTACTTTATGCGCAATTTCTCTGCTTCTAATGATGCAAATGCCATGATATTTTGATATAACATTGGTGAAAGGTCTACCTTATCGATGCATATTTTTTTAAATAGATAACGCCACTAAAAACTACTATTTTAAACAAGTTCGGTTTTCTCTGCGACAAACTGTATATACCATTATATATTGTATTATAAAAATCCAAAGTCGCCTAAATTAGTCGTAGTTAAAACGAAATTTTTTATCGTTTCTGAGAAAAATTACGAATATCATATGGAATTGTAAAAGGCTGTTAACATAAACTTCTTGAAAAATTGCCAGTCTATGCTCAAAAGATTAAAAAATCGCTATAACATATGTGATTTTATCTTGTTCTACTTGAAATATAAATCTTTCGATAGTGTTCAACTGTCATTTTAATAGCGTATTATACTTCTGACTTATGATTCAACATCCCATCATAAAATTATTTTCGCGTTTGACTGTGAATGCTATGAATGTTTAATTGTGATTATTAAATTCTAATTAAAATAATTACCAGGTGCCATTTTTAGAATTGTTTTATTTTCAGTGGTTACATAGATATGTGACAGAAAATTTTTGCAATTTTTAATTATTGATAAATATGTTGAAAAGTTGACAACATGTGACTAATCTGAAACTGCTATCAAATACGGATGGATATTTCTTAGGTTTCACAACGGGCGCAAAGAAGTACGATTTTTAGAAATTTAAATGTAATTTTGTTGAATTATGATGAATATATTATATATATATATATATATATACATATATGATTCTGAGATGATTAAATAACTTAATTTTCCATTTAAAGAAACTAGAATATACACAATTTTACTGCATACTGGTAAATTGTATTTCTAAATGCTTTCAGCGGTACTCTTTTTGATCGTCGATAAATTTTTTTAAAATTTTCTCTGTTTTACTATATTCTTGGACTTTGAGAACACAACTGGAAGACATACGGCAAAAGAAACGAGATTATGGAATATGGGATTAATAATTCAAATACCTAAGAAGAGAGATATCATGAAGTATGACAATTGAACGGAAATAATGCTTATAAATACAATTACCAAGTTATTGGCCTTTGTTTTGCATAAATGTATAAATACGAAAGTTTATAATAAGTTAAAGAGTGAACAGATTGAGTTTGAAGAGCAAGATTATGAATAGCTCAATTAACAGCCGTACTATTGTTAATAGAATAATATAATATGAAACCAGGTAGGTACTGACTCTTCGCAGATTCCAAAAACCTTAACTTAAAACATGAAAAGTTATGGACTACATTGAAATACTAAGGTATACCAAGCAAAATTATGGGGATGATAAAATAAAAAATGTGTAAAATGTGTATACATAAGTGCCATGTGTAAAGCTAACCATAGAGGCCTGTTAATTGCAGTTATTGCTATAGAGAAAGGCGTAAGACAGGAATGTTTTGTCATCTATTCGTTTCAACTGTGTGTTTTGATGTAGTCCTAGAGAAAGTGATCAAAAACAAGGACAGTGTTACATGGAATTTCTTAAAAAACAAAAAACTGGTTGATTTAGAATACGTGGATGACATGTCGAATAACAGCACGAATATGAAATCAATAATCGAAACTTTGAACAAAGAAGCAAAAATGGTAGGACTGACAATTAACGCAAGAAATGTGAGTGGAAGCGGTGGGCCAATAGATGATGAAATAAGTCGAGGAATTTTACTATCCGAGGAGTAGCTTGACAGGAGGGGAAGGACTGAAATGGATATTTTGAACCCATCAACAAACGTTAAATCGGTTACGTTATATGAATGTGTTTTTAAGTTAATCTTTTTAATGGCTGCAGTGTCTGCATAACGCTGTCCTTTCTTTGGCAAATATAGTTTGAAGAATAGATAGAAATCACGGGGGCCAAATCCGGTGAATACGGTGAATGGTTGATGATTAAAATGCCATTTGTAATTAGAAAATCAGCGATAAGCGTCGAGCGACGAGATGGTGCCTGATCATGTAACAAACGCAGCTATCATTTTCACGATAATGAGGGCGCACACGACGAATACGTGCCAAAAGACGCTTCATAACACCAAGATAATATACAGCATTGACTATTTGACTAGTTGGTATAAACTCTTTGTGCACTATGCTTTTCATATTGAAAACACTATGTCTCATCGCCAGTAACAATAAAATATCTGAAGTTTTCGCCCTTTTTTGAGTCTCTAATCAAATCTGTACAACGCTGAATTCAGTTAGCTTGTGTGGTACAAATCTTGCACAAATCTTTCTCAGTTCTAATGCTGTATCAAAATGCGATAAATTAAATATTTGGAAATATTTAATTCCATTTCCATGTATCACTATGAGGATTTCGACACAATTTTGATAAATTCACCCACAAGTTCGATTTTACTTTACGTTATTTATGTCCGTCTTTAAATCGTTTAGACCACTTATACACACTCATACGTGATAAACACGCACCACCATACACTTGTTTCATCAAATTAAACGTTTCAGTAAACGATTTACCGAGTTTAAAACAGAGCTTGATATTTGCTCTTTGTTTAAAATTCATTTTTCGAAAAATGCCAAATTCACACTGTTACTTTATGCGTAATTTCTCTGCTTCTAATGATGCAAATGTCATGATATTTTGACATAACATTGGTGAAAGTTCTACCTCATCGACGCACATCTTTTTTTTATAATAGATGGCGCTACTAAGAATTACTATTTTAAAAAACTTCGGTTTTCTCTGCGACAGATTGTGTATACCATTATATATTGTATTATAAAAAATCCAAGGTCGTGTAAATTAGTCGTAGTTCAGACGAAGTTTTTTATCGCTTCAGAAAAAAATTGCGAATATCATGTGAAATTATAAAAGGCATAAACTTCTTTAAAAAGATCAAAAAATCGCTATAGCATATGTAATTTTATCTTGTTCTACTTGAAATATAAATCTTTCGATAATGTTCAACTGTCATTTTAATAGCGTATTATACTTATGACTTATGACTCAACATCCAATCATAAAATTATTTTCGTATTCGGGTTAATGTATAGGCGATATGTATGGTAAGTATGTGCGGTATATATATGTACATATCTCAGTTACACTGAGAGGTTGGATACCCGTTTCGATAAATTTAAATTTAACAAGTGATCGCATTGTTTATAAATAGTGTAAAATTCACGAAATGGAAATGAACTCAAGAGTTTACATCGTTCGCCGAATCAATGAAATCACGTCTACTAGATTGTGCAAAACGTGTTCCAGCTCGTCCGTTTGGCTCACTATTTTTATATCGTCTTCGTGCCCGGATAATTTTGTTAATCATGGACGAAGCTACGCGAAGCAGATATACATTAAAGTACAAGAAATCGTTCCCGATATCGCGATATATTATGACTCCTGAACGTATAAACATCGTTAATTGTCTATTAATAGATCGTGAATATAACTCAAGAGAGGAATAGTATTTGCAGAATAATGTTAAAGCAGATCGTGCTCGTCACTATTTCTTCATTAATAGTTACTTTCGTTGTTTTAAGAATAATTGCTACTAAATGATTGTTAAATATAAATAGCAATTTCGTCGATGTATACAGAGAATTAAATTTGTTTTAAACACCATTGGCTAAAACTTTACGAGCCCAAGCACTAAGTGAATTATGGGAATGAAAGCGATTCAAGCTGTTGATACCTCGTAGTGAAAGAATTTATTAGATTTATTAGATGTTTACGATTTCTTTAATGATAGAAATTAAAAAAAACCTCTGTTTATATTATTCTATACATTTTTTCTATGACCATGAAATTACGTCGGTGAAATCAGAAAAAAATGTTTTTAAACATAGCAGCATCTGTAAGTAATCTAATACATATTACGATAATATCTAAAGGGCAAACGGCCAACTGGACTGATACCAAATTATTATTTAATCAAGACGAAAAAATGGTCATTTGAAAGTTTCCTAACAAACTATAGCAGTAGTTAATAAAAAAAGGTAAATAAAATTCCTTTATCACTGAAGGTTAATACATGACCCCTTTCCACATTAATTTTCGTATTCTGTATATGTATTTCGACATTTAAGTTGTTATCATCAGAAGATAATAAAACAGTGTCGCACCTGGAAAACTACGACAGAATACCTGTACCAAACGTACCGTTGAAATCCAGAACGCCAAAAGTCAATTCTCTTGCGTGCTGTGTGCGAACTTCCATTATCTTGGTGCAGGTTGATTCGTCGTTCGGGGTTGATTTTTCGAAGCGCAGCGATGACTTGCGACAAACAGATGCTTATATACCAATCGTCAGTAACAATTCTTTGATCTTGTTGCTACATGATCTGCTTTCGAGACAAATGTCGTGACAATAATTTTGGAGACACTTCGAGAAGGACTTTTGTTGGCTTTTCTTCCCCTTAGAATACCTAAACAAACGACTGGCGTTTATTTTCTGGCTCGTATGAGTAAATCCAAGATTCATCACCACTGACAATGTTGTACAGGTTTTTAGAGTTTCCAACATTGAAGCGATCTAGGGTTATTTGACACCAATTCACCCTAGCTGCTTTCCGTTCTTCGGTCAACAGATGCGGTATCCAATGAGAAACTAATTTTTTTTCACACAATTCTTTATGCAAATTTTTTTGAATTTAGGCCTTTGAAATCCCCAATAATGCTTCAATCTGACGATGTGTCACATGTTGATGATCTTGCACATAGCATCGACGTTTTCCTGAGTGACTACCGTTTTTGTTGAACCTGCTCTTGGATCGTCGCTAAGACTAATCCGTTCGCGTTTGAATTCTCCATACTAACGAGAAGTTATTGACTGATGTGGCGCTTCGATGCCGAAAACAGAAACCAACTCGGTGAGGCATTCTTGTTGAGATAATTGTCTTCGAAAATTATAAGAAATTTTTCAACTAACTTATCAACTTCGATAGTTCATTGTAGCTAGTCGCACTGAAACTTTGGATTTAGGTTAAGTAAAGATGGAGGTTAATTTTTAGTACTGACATTTATTTAGTGGAGTCCTCTATGTCCCACTATGCAAAACGTAAAAGACATCCCACGTATAACACGTCAAGGGATACACACAGTAAAGGAGAAATTTAAATGTTAGAACAACATTGCGTATACTTTCCTCTTTTAAATAGTGTACTGCACTAAAAAAGCAATCGGAAACTATTTTCCTATTCATATCATCGTTGCTTATCCAAAAGTATGAAATAATTTCAGACAACACATTTAATAACTTTCATAAACAATTTTTCGTCCTCAAAATGTAATTTTTTTTCATATTTCTCAGTACTGTTCAGTTTCGTTTATTGAAATACCTTTTTCTATTTGACGCTTAATATTGCTGTTGCTGTCTTCACTGCTGCATTGAAACAGTTTCAATGAGCAACAACAGCTCTGAATATATTCCTTGTAACAGTGAACGAAACGTCGTTGATTGGGTTAGTAGTACCAAGGACGCAGTTCCAACTCGGAAATAGGGAAGAAACTATTAAATAAATCGAAAAATCGAAAATTTTTAAATTTTTTTATGTATTAGAATATGGAGAAACGAAAACAAGCAATATTATTATTATGTTATAAGCATAAGAATAATATTCCCATTCATCCATAGTGTAGCTTCTCACTCTTCAGCTTGCGACCCAATATTGGGTCTCGCCAACATTCTTATCGATTGCGAAATAATAGAGAAATTACAAAGATTTTAGCGACCAATATATCTGTTTTTAAAGGTTTAAATATTTAAAAAAAGGGAGTTCCGTTTCATTAAATCGTGAAATATATATTTGATTCGAGGTGTCAATATAAATAAATTTATTGGGTCGCTGTGTAAAAAGTTGGAAACGCTGGTACGGAAATAAAGAAAATTAGCGAAGATTAGCTGGCGTTTTATTTGTATTACACAAAATATTCAAAAATACGACACGTAAACTAAATTAATTACCATTCCAACAAACAAAAACCAACATCAGTCATTTACATGTACTTAGGTTCTATAATCAATCATTACCTAACAGTAACGGTAAATAACGAGCAAGAAAACCTAAATAAATAATCTAATACAGGCAACTTTATCTGTATGCATACATCGACATATTTAAATTGTTGGCAACACTGGAGAAGACAATTTACCTGCACATTATGTTTATATGCATCATTTATGAAGATTGTAGAAAGTACCGGACATTGTAATTTCTTTCCTGAATATAATCCTGTAAAGGGATTATGAATATTACAGATCATTAATTATTAAAAGTAATTTATTCTACGAACAATATTATATAATATAATTACACTACATAAAAATCAGGTAATCCTTAGTGTATTGACAACTGATTTAGATCACTTGTTTGCTATGTCATAATTCAAATCAATAATCGAACTAATTTTAGAAATTATTCACCTTGTAATGAGTATTAGTTCATTATGAAACTTTGACAATTACAACTTCGCTTTTCTATTATATACGTCATTATTAATTATAATTTTACGATATAAATTTTTGCAGAAAAAACGGTAACAATAGAACTATCATTTCTTATAATATTCCACCCGCAAAAAACAAACACTCTTTAATAGTTTTGACCTTTCACATATCTTTCTTTTTCTGGAACACTAGTAGTCGCGAGACCACCGGAACAAGTTCTTGTTATGTACAGTACCTAATAATTAAATTACCCTACCGTACAGGATATATTTCAATATTTGGTCGAACTTACCTTAGCTGGAATGCCTGCTTGAATTCGCTTCGACAAGCTGTCGATACAGGCTTTTACTGTCTGGTAACCCTGTTTCCTTTCTACTCTTTTTCGATATTTACTATTAAAACACTTAAATTGGGATTTGGGGATGAGTAAACAGAAAAATTAAAATTAAATTTAAAAATACTCCAAACATTCTTGATTGGATCGAGGTCCGGTGATTTTCCAGGCCAGAGCAATATTTTTATGAAATCGCGAAAAATATTCTGGACAGGTTCTGTTGTATAGCACAGAGGACCATTTTACATAAACATGGGAGGATTTAATTTGATACGTAGACTTCCGCGGTCGTGGTCCATGCTATCTGCTTCTAGGTTTCCGGGCTGGAACCGCGTCACTGCGCTATTGTCCTGCAGATATACTAGTGACGCGGTTCCAGCCCGGAAACCTAGAAGCAGATAGCATGGGAGGATTTTCTTCTGCATCTAGTGAAGTAATAAAGTACACCGAAACAGTTTCTGTTAGAAAATCAGAACTAATTAAAGAATCAAAGAGTTGTCAATCAAGGTTCACTACTAAACTTCTACTTTCGGTATATCAAAAATAAAATAGGTCAACCCGATATCGGCGATATTTCAATCCAGTAGCATAGAATCGAGTTGGCAAGGTCTGCTCTGATACCTTCATATCAAAGGGCTGTTGAAGATATATTAACTATCCGATAGAAGCATGCCTTTACAAAGCAATGTTAATAACATAATTTTTCTATCCTCGCTTTTGGTGGTTTTGCATTTTCTATCTAGCTCATCCCACAGCAACTCGATAGGAACCATATCGGGCGATTGTGCGGGCCAAACTATATTTACAAGAAGTCCTTCTTCTTCTTTTTGTCTCACATAGTCCTTACAAAGTTTAGCACTATGTTTGGGGTTATTATCTTGTTGGAAATAAAAACCTTCACCTATAAATTTAATTCCGGACGGAATTGTTCCTTTAAAATTTTCAAATATCCTTCCCTTCTTGAAATTCCATCAATTCTATGCAAATCTCCAACACCGTTAAAAGAAAATGATTCCCAAACAAGAACTGAACCTCCACCGTGTTTAACTGTTGGCATAACACATTCTAATATTGTCCTTTCGCCAACTCGTTTGCAAGTAAAAACTCGCCGATTACTTCTAAACACCTGGAATTTGAATTCCTCCGTCAACAGAACTCGCTTTCACATTTACACATACCAATGTTGGTGCTCCTTTGTCCAGTGTAATCGTTTTTTACGATATTGTGATCGTAGCAATGGTTTACGAACAGCAAATCGCCCTTTTAAACACGCCTTTGATGAACGTCTTTTTACGATAGTCAGCGACACAGGATTTTCACGATTTTTATTTAATTCTGCGCGAAGCTGTAGAGCTGTTAACTATCTATTCCGTTTAGAAAACAGTTCCGGCCACAAATCTTCTTGCCTTGTGGTCATCCTTGGTCTTCTGACGCGTTTTTTTGGTTGCTTTGCACCCATTGTTATGTACCTTGTCACTGTATCTTACACTGCATGATATGTTAATTTTAATTTTTGCCCTATTGTCCTCAATTCCTTTCTTTTTGGCATTTTGTATGTTTGTTCACGCATATTCGTATTACAACTTACTCGGACATACTAGACGAATACTAAATTTTTCTTAGATTTCACCAATCTTGTAATATAAAAAAACCATTTAAAATAAATATTTTCAGGAAATTAATACTTTTCCTGAATACATGTCATAAAAGGATTGAAGGAAAGTATAATATTTTACACTAACAAATATGATTATATAATTTATATAATGATCCGTATATTATTGATAAACTTCCCAGAAACGCACTCATATTTGTTATTTCAATTGTCCCTACCGAAACCCAGGTATAAAGGCAGGGCGTTTCTATCGATAGTCTGTGATCGTTCATTTATGGCCAGTGGTGTATGTAAAATTGGGCTAATTTAATTACCAAATATGGTACTTTGATTTTCATTAATAATAAAGTTCACAATTGGATCAATAATAACAATTTTTATAAAATTCAACAGTTAAATACCATGTGCTAAATTTATAGTGCATTCAATTATAATATTGTTGTAAAAGTACTACTGTGGGCAAAAAATAGTAAGACTTTGTTCATAATTTTTAAATTCTTAATTTATTCTTCCAAATCTATTTCGTCCCCCTCAAAGTAATCCCCCCTGGCCCCAATACACTTGTGTCAACGTTTCTTCCAATTCTCGAAACAGTTGTTAAAGTCAATTTCAGGAATAGCCTTCAATGCGCGTAGCGATTCACGTTTAATGTCTTCAATTGACTCAAAACGGTTTCCCCGGAGCGGTCGTTTGAGTTTGCTGAATAGCCAGAAGTCACACGGAGCTAAATCAGGCGAATACGGTGGTTGCGGCACGATATTGGTTGAAAATTTGGCGAAAAACTCACGAAGAATTAATGCAGTATGCGACGGTGCATTATCGTGGTGCAAAAACCAAGAGTTGTCAGCCCATAATTCTGGCCTCTTTTTACGAATAGCATTGCGCAAACGACGCATAACACTCAAATAGTATTCTTTGTTGACAGTTTGGCCGGTCGGAAGGAATTCGGAGTGCACCACACCTCGATAATCGAAGAAAACTGTCAGCATAACCTTGATTTTTGACTTGCTTTGACGTGTTTTTTTGGGCTTCGGCTCACCTTTGATACGATAGTCGGCCGATTGATTATCTGTTTCCAGGTCATAAGCGTAGATCCAAGTCTCATCTCCAGTTATGATGCCTATCATTTTGTCTTGATAGTCGAAAAGCATTGTTTCACAGACGTCAACGCGACGCCGTTTTTCGAAAAAATTGAGTGATTTTGGAACAAATCGTGCTCTCACTTTTCTTAGGCCCAAATGATCTTTCAAAATGGTTTTCACTGATCCTTCCGATATTCCAACGATGCCAGTAAGGTCTCTGACTGTTAATCGTCGATTCTCAAGCACCAACTCCTTGATTCTATTGACATGTTGATCATCTTTGAATAATTTGTACCAATCAAAACACTTGCTCGCGACAAACAATTATCACCGAAGATTTTCTGCAACATTCTGAACGTTTCGGCACCAGAAATTTGATTCCGTACACAAAATTTAATGGAACTTCTTTGTTGAATAATTTCACTCATTGTAAAAGTTGCCGAATGCACTTTTTGTACTTCAGAAAGACAAGCGTATACTAAATACTAATGATTATTTTGATGTGACATTTGGCACAGATGTCATTGACAGTCATACCAACCTAGAAAAAAAATATTTCGACGAATGGGTTTTCGCGCGAAATTTAAATTAAAAAGTCTTACTATTTTTTGCCCACAGTAGTATTTTTAATAATAAATATGATTATATAATTTACATAATGAACCGAATATTATTGATAAACTTCCCAGAAACGCACTCACATTTGTTATTTCAATTGTCTCTATCGAAACCCAGGTATAAAGATAGGGCGATTCTATCGATAGTCTGTGTGATCGCTCATTTATGGCCAGTGGTGTATGTAAAATTTGTCTAATTTAATTAACAAATATTGTACTTTTATTTTCATTAATAATTAAGTTTACAATTGAATCTATAATAACAATTTTTATAAAATTCAACAGTTAAATACCATGTGCTAAATTTATAGTGCATTCAATTATAATATTGTTGTAAAAATATTTTTCGAGAAAAGCTAAACATTTAGAAATTCGTACTTGACCTAATTTTACTTTGTAATTATATAAATTAAACAAAAGGGCATAGCATAAACACTTTGTAAGTGTAATACGAGTATATTTAACAACCCAAATACATTGCGAATACTTCCGAAATTTGAGAAAGAATATTAAAGTTCAAACGCTAATAATTTTTCAAATAAAAACAAGATTAAACGAATATTTTAACTATATAAAAGATGGCGAAAGATCAAAAGAAACTGTAGTATCCACCACTGACAGTAAATGGAAGTATACGAAGCCTGACAACAGGAAGGCATTAAATTTTTGCAACATGTCCTCTGTAAATACATAAAATTTATTTTACGTAACTACATTAAATGTAAAAATTATAAACAAAAGATATATGTATGTACTGAAATATGTGTGTTCACTTTTTTCATATATAAAAAAGCAGTTTAGTTACTTCAACGTAAATGTTTATAGTTTCTGCGAATTCTAAAATAATTTCAGATTGTGTGAGGCATGTTTTATTTTAAGATTATAAATATTGAGATCTAAGCGAAACGAATGGATTCTAAAACGCCTACCGGCGTATTCCAGATACTCTGGAAAAAGATCTGCATAATGTCGTTGCAAATAAATTATTTTAACGCCCACACAGTTGACATTCTCCGCTGTAGATCTTCCCTTGGCGGAGCAGGGACTGCAACGAGTGAATACATTAAATATTGCAAGGTTAACCGGTCTTTCGTAGAGTATAATGAACTTGAGAACATCAAATTTTAAAAGAATGTGAATACATGCGTTCATTTGCATGAATAAAATGAAAAATTCAACAAAATCGCTCCAGATTATTTTATGCACACATACGAACATGCATATGTATGTACATATATCGAAATAGAAAGAGGGCGATAGAAATATATTCCACATTGACCAGTATATTATGTGAACATCAGAGAATAATTTAAACGTTAATGAGACCCTGTCGACGACGCGTTTCGAGTATATCAACTTTCAGGTAAACTATGGCTTATTAACGATCTTTTCTCTGTTGGTTATCGTATCGTTTGCGATAGGCAATAAGTTCGCTAATAAGACCACAGTTTAGTGAAACTTGATACAACGTTTACTCAATAGCGTATGCCAAGTTTAAGAGTGTTTTGTCTATATACGCACCATAACAGCAGTGCTGTACATTTGGCGGGGCGAACACGAATTTCATTCATTCGAACAATTGCATGTTTGGACGATAGATGGAAGTAATGTTTTTTAATACATTAATACATCTGACAAAAAAACGAATCATTCAGTAAAAGTATATATTTTTACACCAACTTTTGTAGAAATGTTTACCTTGTTATGAATACTAAATTATTAAGTTATCGTTGAAAAATTCCTTATAAAGATAATTTAATAATGAATTGCCCCTCATCCAAACGAATATATTCTGCTATTTGCCTGGGTATGCCTTTAATAAGATTGTTCTACGAACACATGTGGAAGCTGATTCCAAACAATATAAAGAGTTGTAAGTTCATTGGAATGTTAGAAAGTATACCAAGCCTTCGACCTATCATATCCTAGGCATATTTATAGTACTGAAGTTAGTCAATTATAATATTTTTATTGAGAATTCGTATCCTTATCGCTCCATGAAAACGAACTATATAACTGTTGTTAGTTTATTGAATAGAAGTACACTATCTCTTCGATTTATCATATCTCATATATCCTCTATGGATAGTCTCCCGACTGTAAAGGCCCATTATTGGCCTTTTCTAGAAATTAAAGTGTAACAGCTGCTATATGAAAGCGGACATTGTGTTGCTGAAATGTTGCGTTATTTGGTCCTTGGATATATGGTAATATACATATATGTATCTTTAAATATTACGAGGGTATATCTAGAAGGATCCAACCTGACGTATAGATACCAGAAGTACCAACCTTATAAAGCTTAAATTTAAAGTTTGACGAAGCTACGTTATTTAGGATTTGGTCGGCAGCTATCAACTGCGAACGCTCTCAGTGAATCATGGAAAAAAATTGGTCATCATTATGTAATTTGAAAGGCCTGAGCCTAACCAATATCTATCAAAGCGCAGCTAGATGTCGATTCGTCGTCCCTCTCAACTTGTTGGCCTTTGGCCTTCGACTACGTGGCAAATTTTACGTAAGGATCTTGGCTTACGTGCCTATAAAATACAGCTCGTGCAAGAATTGAAGCCAAACGACCACCGTTTGCATCGCATTTTTGCTGATTGAGCTCATTTGAAACTGGTCGAAGATGAGCATTTTTATCAAAGAATTGTGTTTAGTGATGAAGTTCATTTCTCGTTAAATAGCTACGTCAATAAGCAAAATTGCCGTATTCAGAGCGAAGACAATCCTCAAGCCGTTAACGGATGGTAATGGATGTAATGGTGATTACTTCCATTAAAATGGACTGTTTTGTGCGGTTTACACGCTAGCAGCATCATCGGGCCTTGTTTCTTTCGGAATGAGGAAGAAGCTGCCGTTACGGTGAATGGCGAGCGCTATCGAGCCATGCTGATTGAATGTTTGTTTCCAAAAATTAATCAGCTAAACATCGACGACATTTGGTTCCAACAAGACGGCACAACTTGTTATACAGCGCGCTTAACAATCGATTTATTGCAAAATCATTTTTTTGACAACTTTATTTACAGAAGTGGTCCTGTTCACTGGGCCCCTCGTTCGTGCGATTTAACACCTCTGCATTACTTTTTATGGGGCTATGTCAAGTCTTTGATTTATGCCGACAAACCAGCAACTCTTGAAGCATTGAAGCCAATATTTAAGCCACCATTGACGCCACACGACCAGATTTATTGGAAAAAGTAATCAAAAACTGAACTGATCGAATGTAACTCGTAGCCGCGGCGAACATATGCTGGAAATCATATTTAAAAAATAAATGCCACGAAATATCTACCAGATTATAGTAAAAAAAAATTCATTCCAACAATATTTTTGTCTTGTATTATCATTTTAAGTTCACTAGCTCTTAAGAAAAACACTCTATATATATGACGTCACGACAACGTGGTGCATCATTTCAATATTGCTTAACACCCAATAAGGCGAGGTACAGAAATGGTAAATTTTTAGAATATATATAGTAATCAACACATAATTATTTTGTATTACTATTTTTAGCATGTGTTTCTGCTTTGACGGGTAATGAATCCTCGGAACATAATCTAGAAGTAACCTTTATTAAATTATGCAGCTACGTATTTAACTCAAGGAAGTGCTTTGTGTGCTTACGCAATCTGTAATATATAGCAAACTGGACTTCCTAGTAATGCGGATGAAATATTATCTTATCACATTCAAGGGTTGTTAACATTATTTGATGACTCATGTGCACTGTGTCGTATATTCACTGCAATAAATAAAAGGAAAAATACAATCGTTATATTCTATTATTTTGAATATAAATATAAATGTGTGCACATTTGAGGTGCAAATATTTACAGAAAGAACCAAAAGAAAAGTTTTCCCGAATCGGACATATACATAAATATTTCAAAAAGTGTTTTATGTAACTTTTCGAATACATTTAAAGTTCAGATATACCCCTAAGCCATTTTCAATATCAAAACATAAGTCTGATCCCGAAAACGGGATATTAAATGTTTCCAATATGCGGACATCACAATGTATTTGATAACTTTTGGCGAACGTGCGAGTTATTTTATGGAAATGATCGAATAATTTGAATCGAACGATTTCACACGCATAAACAATTCCTTACCACGACCATTCTACACAACATACGTATAAATTTAAATATATTCCAGATGGCGAACGAAATTATTTGGCAGAATGAATATAAAGAGAGAACATGAAGTCCCACTGAAATATGTGGTGACCTTCGGGCTGACTGTACCGATGAAATCGCGAAAGATTAAATACCTAACTTGAGTGGTATTCAATTGCAATCTAATTTTCGATGCCTATTTATGCGCTCAATTTGCATTGCAAATGATATTTCTAAAGATCTCGATCATGTGGAGCTCGGGGCATATGTTTAAAAACCTTTTTCTAAAGCGCTAGTGCACTGAGAAATTCTAGAAACGTTTTAGTCAGCATAAATTAGGATCGATAATTTTGAATTAATAATTTTTTCTTGGAGTTAGTATTGGTTAAATTCAAAGCTAATGGGATTATAATAACAAAGGTAAAATATAAATACAGAATTATCGAAGCGAATTGAATTATCATTAACAAAAAAAGGCAAGATATATGTAAGTACAGAATTACCACTACAAAGTAGTTGAGCACTTGTAAGAACCAAAAATATTGAGACAAAATAAACACCTTACTTTTTAAAAGAATGTTAAAAGGAATCATTCTATTATTAATAACACCCTATCTACTACATATGTTTCATGGATAGACCAATCATCAGGCAGATTCTGTGTTATTAATGAACGATTCCTTGATAGCGTCTATCATATCATTACGATACAGAAAAATAGTGAATAATCAACATGCCTCCCTCTCACGTCCAATGAATTGAACGAAAAAGCGAGAATGCATCTGTCTCGCAATGTCGATAACTAAGTTACCAGAGCGTATAGACAGATGGCACTGCATCACGGCTATTTGCCAATTAAAAGAATGTTAAAAGGAATCATTCTATTATTAATAACACCCTATCTACTACATATGTTTCATGGATAGACCAATCATCAGGCAGATTCTGTGTTATTAATGAACGATTCCTTGATAGCGTCTATCATATCATTACGATACAGAAAAATAGTGAATAATCAACATGCCTCCCTCTCACGTCCAATGAATTGAACGAAAAAGCGAGAATGCATCTGTCTCGCAATGTCGATAACTAAGTTACCAGAGCGTATAGACAGATGGCACTGCATCACGGCTATTTGCCAATTAAAAGAATGTTAAAAGGAATCATTCTATTATTAATAACACTTAATAACTTAGTTATCGACATTGCGAGACAGATGCATTCTCGCTTTTTCGTTCAATTCATTGGACGTGAGAGGGAGGCATGTTGATTATTCACTATTTTTCTGTATCGTAATGATATGATAGACGCTATCAAGGAATCGTTCATTAATAACACAGAATCTGCCTGATGATTGGTCTATCCATGAAACATATGTAGTAGATAGGGTGTTATTAATAATAGAATGATTCCTTTTAACATTCTTTAATTGGCATAAAGCCGAGTACACAAGTTTCTGTCTATTACACACTGGAAACCTAGTTTACCGATCTTGTGAGATAGAAGCGTTTCTCGCTTTGTCGGTCAATACATTTATGTATTGGTTGAGAGAGGGAGATATGATATTATTCATTATTTTTTCTGTATCGAAATGATATGACAAACGCTATGAAGGAATCGTTCATTAATAACACAGAATCTGCCTGATGATTGGTCTATCCATGAAACATATGTAGTAGATAGGGTGTTATTAATAATAGAATGATTCCTTTTAACATTCTTTAGTTGGCATAAAGCCGAGTACACAAGTTTCTGTCTATTACACACTGGAAACCTAGTTTACCGATCTTGTGAGATAGAAGCGTTTCTCGCTTTGTCGGTCAATACATTTATGTATTGGTTGAGAGAGGGAGATATGATATTATTCATTATTTTTTCTGTATCGAAATGATATGACAAACGCTATGAAGGAATCGTTCATTAATAACACAGAATCTGCCTGACGATTGGTCTATCCATGAAACATATGTAGTAGATAGGGTGTTATTAATAATAGAATGATTCCTTTTAACATTCTTTTAATTGGCAAATAGCCGTGATGCAGTGCCATCTGTCTATACGCTCTGGTAACTTAGTTATCGACATTGCGAGACAGATGCATTCTCGCTTTTTCGTTCAATTCATTGGACGTGAGAGGGAGGCATGTTGATTATTCACCTTACTTTTTCATAAACTAAGTTTTTTATTTAAAATAGATATTTATGATATAAGTGTTAAAAGTAATGTATTACTTTGTGAGTGAAAAAGTTTGCGAAACGAGCGAAGCGAGTGAAGCAATTTTACGAACTTACTATTAAAAATTACTTTTAACACAAATATTGTATTATACAAAGTTTTTGTATGACTGTCCTATTTTGATAATAAAATAGAGTGTTTAATATTTCAATAAAATCACATTTTGACGTTTCTTGTCGGTTAGTTATTTGTTGACGTTTTCTGACAATTATCATCGCATTTACTGTGAAGTGACCATGTTAGGTGACACCGAATCACCTTAGTTACCAATAAACAATATTGTTTACAGCTCGTGCTTTTTATCTAAAGTTTTTGGTGATGTTTAGTGTTTGTCTCGCATAATAATATTTTCCTAGTTCAAGTTCGGAGATGAATATATATGATAAACAATAATATAATTATAAAATAAGTATTGAAATGGCTAGTCTTCTTTCTTATACATAAATATTGAAGATGTTGGAATTAGGAATATATTCATAGTGTATTTCTCAATAGAAATTAAGGAAATAGATGGATTTAGAAGAAAATATAGCTTTCTCTTTATCCAAGAGAAGACAATTTGTGAGTGACACTGAGAAGCAATTATACAGGCCAACCAATAAATATTTTTTAAACACTTTTTTCGAAGTTCAACCTGTTTCTTATGTATTTTGGTGTGCTGAATCCAAATTTTCAATCAGTTTTTTTCTATCACGTACCAATTTTTCGCAATCTTTATCTTTTGTTGGATATGATGGTATTAAAATATATAGTTAAGGTTTAAAGGTACGTAATTTATTATCAGAATATAATTGAAAAATTTAACATTTAATTATAACAATGGTAGTGTAAGTTTGAATATGAACAGTTTTTTACTTATTAATCTAAAGTTTTGCATTTCCTCAACCTCTTCACTGTAAAAGTTCGAGTGTAGCTTTTCCTTTTATATGATGCTTCTGGAGTTGCTCGTAGAAGGGTCCAACAGTAATCGCCCATCATGTTGACATTCCAATGACCCTGATACCGTTTCTCCATCTGCATTATATCTTTGTGGAAACGCTCCCCTTGTTCCTCACTTACAGCTCCAAGATTGTCAGGGAGAAAATTTAATTGCGTTGTTACATCCAAGTTCTCGAAATGTTTTTAACATGTTTTGAACTATATTTTCGTAAGTAGGGTCTTTCTGATCTTTGTATGACTGTCCTATTTTGATAATAAAATAGAGTGTTTAATATTTCAATAAAATCACATTTTGACGTTTCTTGTCGGTTAGTTATTTGTTGACGTTTTCTGACAATTATTATCGCATTTACTGTGAAGTGACCATGTTAGGTGACACCGAATCACCTTAGTTACCAATAAACAATATTGTTTACAGCTCGTGCTTTTTATCTAAAGTTTTTGGTGATGTTTAATGTTTGTCTCGCATAATAATATTTTTCTAGTTCAAGTTCGGAGATGAATATATATGATAAACAATAATATAATTATAAAATAAGTATTGAAATGGCTAGTCTTCTTTCTTATACATAAATATTGAAGATGTTGGAATTAGGAATATATTCATAATGTATTTCTCAATAGAAATTAAGAAAATAGATGGATTTAGAAGAAAATGTTTTGAACTATATTTTCGTAAGTAGGGTCTTTCTGATTGCCTAACAACTTCAAAACAACTTGTTTAAATGCACCCCATGCTGCCAAGTTCATCGCATTTTCGAAAATAGAGTTTCGCATAAGTTTTCGAATGTCAGGGCCAACAAATATGCCTTCTTTTAATTTTGCCTGTGACAAACCAGGAAATTTCTGATACAAATATTGAAAGTAAGGTTCTGATTTTGATAGAGCTTTAACCAATTGCTTACAGTGCATAAATAACGTATAGTAAACATGCGAGGAAACTTTACGTCCTGTGGTATTGTGAAGTTCATTTTTGGATTCAAGACGTCAAGAAAAATAAAGGGAAGCCAAATTTATAATAAAAGTTTTTTAATGTTTGGCCTGTGTTATTTGCGAAATCAAAAAGGTTAAAGTTCCTTCAGTTCACGTCCATGAATTGCACCATTGACTTCTTCAACGAGAGGCAATTAAATGAATTATGAGCACCAAAATATTATAAATGTTTACATATACTTTACATACACTGCAATTACTCGTACATCATGCTAGTTAGTAATTCCTCAGGAACAGAAGTTTATGTAAATTAAGCACCAGATAAACATTTCTGGAGATGAGACTGACGAAGATTTCCAGTTCAATGTTTCGTATTATTAAACAGACTCCCGTTCGAATCTATAAATATCTTTAAGAGGTGTTTTAGTTATGGCATAATTGCTTTTATAATTCGCAGAGTGCCGGCCTCACGGAATTGTTTATAATTTCTGCATATAAAGTGAACAAAAATGCTCTGGCAAATTTTAGTGATAGGTTATTTAATGGTGTTTATACAAAAAAAAAATCGGGTTATGTATACACTGAGATTGATTAATATGATAAACAATTAAGTAAAGTCGATTAAGTTTTTAACTGAATATTTATCTTCGTTTTTCATTAGATCTCTCTGTAGTGACAAGTAATGAATGCGAAATGTAAACGTTATTATCAAAGATAATTTTATAAACAGAAGCTGTAGGTTAGTTTACTAATTGCCATAACAAATTCTGCACAACGGTTCTCTTAAGAAAGAATGCTGTTCATTGCAAAAACTCACATAGCCATTCATGTTTATAAATTAAATTTTTAAATAAATAGTTTTTCTTGTATAATATTTTATCCATTCAAGTTAATTTTAAATAGGCAAAAAACAAAGTTGGTATACTTTCACAGTAGGATTAAGCATATTTCCCATTTACAAATTGACAATGAGCTCTTCGAATGTGATTCTTCTGCAAGAATTCTTGGTTTGCTTATTAACGAAAATCTGAAATGGTCTGCACATATAGATGAAGTATGCAGAACTCTGGCTAAGGTGTGTTTTACCCTTAAGCAGCTCCGTAGATCCTGCAATTTGAGTACCCTGCTTATTTTCTATCATGCTAATTTTGCTTCTTGCATGAGATATGGTGTGATACACTGGGGTGTGTCGCCGGAGATGGGCAGAGTGTTCCTTATGCAAAAAACGGGCCCTAAGAATTATCTTTGGGTTGGGCTATAGGGACTCTTGCAGAGAACATTTTCGAAGAAATTCGATATTAACTATTTATAATATTTATATATTAGATCTCCTATGTTTCGTTTATAGGAACAGAAATGCTTTTTCGAGTGGCAATGTAAACCATAAATACGATACACGAACTCATAATTATTTATTACCGGCTTCACACTCAAAATCTATATTCCAAAAAGGAACATATTTTATGGGATGTAAATTATACAATAAATTACCACTTTGCATTAGAAATTTACAAACTTCTCTATTTATAAAAGCAACCTTAAGCGGTACCTGCTTACGATAAATTGTTATTGTTTAAATGACTTTATATGTCCGAATTTATAGTATCTTTTTTTCTTGATGAGACGTGTTTCTAGCATAAGTGTGCGTAGTATGTATTAATTGCTATTTTCTTATGTGTAATGATATGTCCTGTGCGCACATCGTTTTGGAAATAAAATTTATTATTATTATTATTATTATTATTATTATTATTATTATTATTATTATTATTATTATTATTATTACTCTTAAGAAAAAAGACTCTCAAAATTGAAAATCAGGCTCGAAATATGTTCTGTGAAGATAATTTAAGAGGAAATGAATCTCCAAATAAAATAAATAAGTTTGGGCACTAAGTTCTTTTTATTATTTGTCGACATATACCTGGTGTACTGGCAAGTCATTGCATTCAAAGTATTGGCCATTTGATTCTACACATCTTGACCATCTTTCAGGCAATTTATGGATGCCATCCTTGTTCTTTGAGCAAAATCATTCATCGAGCCATCTTTTAACTTCTTAGAAATTGGCTAAGTGCTGCTCTGCAAGTGCGTGTCTCATTGATGCGAAAAGGTGATAGTC
The DNA here is from genome assembly GCA_031893035.1 of Dermolepida albohirtum. Taxonomy (NCBI): domain Eukaryota; kingdom Metazoa; phylum Arthropoda; class Insecta; order Coleoptera; family Scarabaeidae; genus Dermolepida; species Dermolepida albohirtum. The sequence goes on along the minus strand of JAVIWB010001519.1, from coordinate 1,353 downwards.
GGAGGGAGCAATGTCTGGAGGGTACGGCGGATGCGATATTATGTCCCATCCAAGTGCTTTCAACACTTTCTTGACCGATTTTGTTTTATGAGACGGCGCGACAATGTGCTGTAAAATCAATTTACAGTGTCTTCGGGCCCATTTTGGACGTTTTCCTATCACTGCATGGAGCAAATTGATGAATTTGTTGTCAATACCGATCAATATTATCTGTTTCACTAGGTTTCAATAGTTTGTAATGAACGACGACACTATGGTTGCATCAAACACAGAGCATTGTCTTACGACCAAAACAATTTGGCCTTCGAGTAGATCGGCTTTGCTAGATGCTAACCATGATTTTTTGCGCTTAGGGTTTTCCAAATAAATTCATTTTTCATCACCCGTCACTACTCGAGGCAGAAATGACTCCCGGTCATACCTTTGAAGCAGCATTTCACAAACGATTTTTCGATTTTCATTTGCCTGGCCTTCAATTGACGTGGCACCCAATTTATTGCAAAATCAATTTGGTGACAATTTTATTTCCAGAAGTGGTCTTGTTCACTGGCCCCCTCGTTCGTGCGATTTAGTGCCTCTGGATTACTTTCTATGGGGCTACGTTAAGTCATTAGTTTATGCGGACTAACCAGCAACTCGCGAAGCATTGGAAGCCGATACTCAAGCCATCATTGACGCCATACGGCCAGATTTATTGGAAAAAGTAATCAAAAATTGGACTGATCGAATGGACCATGTAACTCGTAGTCGCGGCGATCATATGCCGGAAATCATATTTAAAAAATAAATGCCACGAATTATCTACCAGATTATAGCAAAAAAAATTTCAATCCAACAATATTTCTGTCTTGTATTATCATTTTAAGTTCTCAAGCTCTTAAAAAACACCCGTTATATGTGCTTTGGTTTCTTTGAATTATTATTATTATTGTTATTATTATTATGAACCTGGATTTATGAAATTTACCGAAAGATGGCAAAAGATTACCTAATAAAACAGGTAATGGTTTCTTCAACAAACCAATGATATGGCAAAACCTTACAATAAATTATATATCTTTTAATTTTACATTATTACTATGTCTTCTATACATATTTTTAATATTTAATTTGAAGGGAATTGTTTTATAATTTCAAGGTATCAAGAATCATATAAAATGATAGATTTTAAATTTTAAATGCAGTAATTTTATCTTTGCAGCATATACCGTAATCCCCCCTATAATGCGGTAGATTGGTTCCGCGTTATAGGAAAACGCGTTGTTGGAGTATTTCCGTATAACGCGTTTTTACGACCCCGTATAACGCGTTACGTATAAATTATTCACGTTTAACTTTTCTCGCTAAAGGGGG